>OOFC01034560.1:0-18031 GCA_900323345.1 Pseudochromis fuscus | reverse complement strand
ATTAAAAAAAAAAAAAAAAAAAAAAAGATCTGTTTAAAAAAAATTGAAACTCATGAACACAAAAAGCTTGCACTGAACTTGGTACCCACAGCAGGTGGTGTTCTTAGAGTGCACTGTGTATTAGACTCACTGCGCAGTGTCAGTCCCCATAAACAAGGCTTTTCCTGTTCTCCACACAAACACAAGATGGAGTGAACTAGCAAGAAAAATATAATCATGATATTTTGGATTTGACACCATAAAAGAAAGGAAATGGATGGATGGATGGATGGATGGATTTTGCCCAGGTGATATGTGGATTGTCTAAAAATTTCAGTAATAAACATGCACACTGGTATTTTAGGTACTCCCTACTGTCACCAAATGAAAATGTGATTTCATATGAATGAAACTTTACACAAAGAGCAGGCACAATATGAAAACTTGAATAGATTGTTCTTTGTATATTTTCAGCACATGCATCAGGTGAAATAATGGCCTTCAAAATAAAAATTAGTACATTTGGCGCTACAAACCCAACAAGACAAGACACTTCAAAGCCTTCAAGCAATCACGAACTAATTACTGCATCTAAACTGTGATTTCATTCTCTAATCACATCTATTCACATATGCTACTCAGTAGTACATGATGGTTTTTGCTATTTTATTCTTTAAGCAATTACCTACAGCTACATGAGCTGGGTATGACACATAATCTGCAACATAAGCAACATTTAGTGTTAAACTAATTCAGTTTCAACACAGTCTCCTGGCAGGTGAGCCACATGATGTATACAGTATCTTCCCTCTGAGAACGTTTGTTTAGTCAAATTTCTGCTGATAGAAAGTGAATGAGAAGTGCAGTGTGGACAGCTCTGGTGTCAGTATTCACGTTACAGTTTTATGATATTTACATGATCACAGCACTGGGGTTTAAAGGTTTTTAATCACTCATTAAATAAGCTCTTCAGGATGAAAGGATTTTTCTTTCAGAAAGAGCTTTTTTCATTTGCAGTTAAACCAACTGTTATGTAACTTATTTCTGTTACATTTCCTCTCAGATCTACAGTCACCCCGCTACTTCTCCACCTTCAGCATGTCTCTTAGTATCTGTAGTGTGAACCTGTGAGGATCTATTTAAGGCCAGTTTAAGGTCAGTGTGATAACTGTATGACCTCTTTTTGACACATCTCCAGTGGATCAGTGTTATTTGCCAACCTTGGTTTTCAGTCTTCAGAGACACTTGGTGGGTCACATTGACAAAAGCATGACATGCTGCAGACACACAGGGAGAGAAACAAGACCCACCAAAGACAAGTGTGCTGATGCTGACAAATTTGAAGCATGTTATGTATTTTTAGCATCAATATCTTATTTCATATCAAGAACATTTTGTGAAATTTACTTACAAAGCATTAGTTTGAGTTATTTACGTGTTTGTACAGTGACTAAACGTGTATACTCTAGTATCCACACAAATGTTAAAAACAGGAAAAGTAACAAAACCTTCATTGCTTTATTGATACAAACACATCCCATGTGAGTTTTTCCACTTTTTTGAATTGACTGTACTAAGATGAAAGTGGCTACAGTCTAATTAGTTCAATTAATAACACATTGTGCAACACACTTTGTGTTATGATCGGTTGTGTTTTCCTTTGGTTTCTTAGTTTGTGTTCTTGGTTTTCATGTTTCCTCAGTGTTTCTGTCTGTCTGTGTCCTCCCTTGTGGTGTCACTTCCTGTTTTATTTTGGTAAAGTGGTTTTGGTTATGTTCAGTTCACTTCCTGTCTTTGTTCTTTTCCCTTCTGTCTGATTGCTGGCCCTGCCCTAACGTGGTTCACCTGTCTCACTCCTGTGCTCACCTGTGTCTTGTCTGTTAATCACCACCCCACTACATATACTCCTCTCCTCTGTCCTGTGGTTGTCGGACTGTCTGCTGCGTTTCCCTGCGGTGCTCCCGTGTTTCCTGGTGGAATCTCTGTGGCCTGCTCCCTGGACCCGTTTCCTCTTCGCCCTCCTGTTTTACCCTGTATGGTGTTTAGGTTTGTTTTTGGTTTATTTTCCACCTGGTTTTTTGTACAACGTTCTCCCTGCTTGTTTTGGCAGCGTCTTTTGTTGTTTTATTGAATTAAACTTAGTTACTTTATTCTTTGAGTCTGCATCTGGGTCCTAAATTCACCTTACCATAACACTTTGTCTGCTCATGAGAACACTTAAATCAGAGATCACTTAACATTGCTAAATTGTTTAAAACTTGTTTAAAAGTGTAAAACTTTAACCCAATGAGGGGTGGATTCAAAGTGGGAAAAATTAAATCACAACCGACAACCCCTGATGTGGCTCAGCAGTGAGTATAGTGAGTACAGTATACAGTGTACACATGTGCCTGTATACATTGTATACTGTCTGGGCATGCTCCCGATGCTCAGGCCACATGAGGCCGGACATTGTCCTGCATCAGGAGGAACCCAGGGCTCACTCCACCAGCATAAGGTTTGACAGTAGGTGTGAGGATTTCATCTTGACACCGTTCAGCAGTCAGCAGAGTATCACTGGTGACCACAAGGATGTCGGTACCACCCTCTAAGGATATCCCTCCCTAGACCATGGCTGACCCACCTTTTAACTGGTCACTCTGGATGATGTCGCAGGCAGTATAACACTCGCCATGGCATCTCCAGGCTCTTTCACATCTGTCAAATGAGCTTCTTTTGAACCTGCTCTCAACCTGCTCTCTCATAAAACCAAGTAACACATCCTCACTGGCCTCATGTTCTGTCAACTTGTGTTTGTTTCATTGGTTTTTGAGTGGGGTTGTCGTCTTTTCTATGATGGGACTTCACTTGACAGCTGATCACAATACTTCCATGAAGAACCTGAGAATCATCATTGGGAGTTTTGTCTTTTACACAGTCAAAACTCTGAATCAAACCTAGCTCATGCTTCCAGTCTTCCAGAGAGTGTCCAGAACACAACGACATTATTTCCTAGGCAAGAAATATCACAAAATTGATATAAAAAAATGCTTGAAATATATTTCCTTTTGAAATAATCTTTTTTTTTTCTTCTAAGAGAAGCCTGATATTGAATGGCTACAAATGAAACTCTTTGTTCTTGGCTCAGCCCAGCAAACATCGTCACCTCTTTACATTATTTAAAGGTGTTTCCTGTAGCTTCTTACCTTCTCTTTTTCTTTTCTCAATTTGACTTTCATCTCTTCTCCTGGTCTCTTTTTCTCCCCATTGCTCCCCTCCTCTTCTTGCTTTTCTCATTCCTCTCATCTTTATATTCTACGTCCCTTTACTTTTCTCACCTGGTCTCTCCACATCTTTCCCCTCAGGTCCACAGTCCTTGACCGACTTCATGTCTTGTCTTCGTTTTCCTCCCATGTCTCCTTCCTGCCATTCCTTTCCTCTCACCTCCCTCTGCCCCTCCCTCTCCCCTCCTCCCCTCCTGCCCTCTGCCCCTCCCCTCACCACCCCAGTTCACCCTCTGATGATTGCCAAGCACATTTAATTTGACATAAAGACAAAGGGCTGAGTACACATGTGGTTTCTCCTGTGTAATATGAAATATTAATGCAGGCATAATTTGGCTCCCTGGATGAGGGGTGGAGGTGGGGGTGGTGGGCTCTTTATAATCACCAGTGACTGTGTTTCCTTCCCCAAAGGATGGTAAGGCTGTCAGGAAGGATTGAGAAACAGTAAAGATAACAACAACAGAATGCTTACTGTTGGCGGCTACTGTGGCCTATTTCTGTCTTGGTGTTTAATGGTTATATTGGCTCATTGCCCGAGTTACTGAGGCAGCTCTCCCTGTCAGGCTTTTCAAAGTTAAAGATGTTATGTGCAGCATTTTCAACCCTCAATGCTCATGCTCAAATTAGTTATGATAGACTGATATAATTACCATAAACAATTGGTTGTCTCTCTTGCGCACCAGTAGTATTGCCAGTCCTGGGTCTCATATTTAAGCAAGACACATTCATTTAAATGTTGGTGTTTGCTCCTCATTCACTCTCTTTTGTTGTTGTTGTTGTTTTAATTCTTGCATCCTTGAAAATGTAAAACCTTTTGGGAGATATCCATACAGGCCTTATTTATTCTGCCCTATGTCTTTGTGAGACTCAGTATAACAGAGAACAAAACTGTAAAACTAGTGGTGGTGAAAAGTGTATAAGCCAGTTCACTCCACTGCTGATGATACTGTCACACCCTGATGATTTAGCCAGCGTATGTCGATGTATCATCATTTCTCTAAAACTCTGGCAAATGCTTAACTACCCATAATTTAGATGTACGGCACCGTTTTTGCCAAAAGTTTCACACGTCAATAGACGCTGGATAAATCATCAAGGTGTGACAGCACCATGAAGAATATATTGTACTACATTTGATAAATATAATTACTTTGCAGATCTAAACTTAAAGATTTATAACTTGTCTTAAATTATTTTGACATTGACCAGATACATCAGGGAAAAGCTTCTTGCACTTTTCTGCATCCTAATAATGCAATCTAAGTCTTACACAGTATATGCCTTACATTAAGTATAGTATTTTGTATATTTCTGATGTTTTATCAGTGGAACAACTGTCAACACAGTACTGACATATTATCATGTTATTTCATGTAAAGCTTGAGAATTAGCATTAGCTCCATAATGCTTCACTATATTCACTAGCTAGTGTGTAGCAGTCATTTTAATACTGGGTAATGCAGCTCACAGTGCAGCTCAGATCTTTCTGATGATACAGGAAATAAAGTTAGATCCTTGAGATTAAACCAAATCAAGTGAAGTTGTGTGCTACACAGCACAAAGACAGCAAAGATACAAGAAGACTTTTTAGATCTAAGGCCAACTGCAGCTCAGTGATAATTCTCTGTGGGTTCATCACCATGAGTGACCCCCTTCCTATTTGTTGTCGGACTATAGTTAATGCAAAAATAAATATTAATTATTAATTAGAGAAGGAAGATTTACAAAAGCAGCATATACCAGCCCTCTGCTGCTAGCTGAGTGAGGACATGACCCACATCAATGGTACAAAGTCAGAGACGGTTAAAGTATAGCTAGGTGCTGCTGTCCTCCTTTGAGTCATATACCTGATCGAGCCAGATGAGGCAGTATAGTCTCATAATGTGTGAGCATACAATACTGCTTTTTTTAAAGCTCCATTTTCCATCCAATTACTTCAGCTCTCTGTCGCCCTGCACAACATAGCACAGAACTTTAGCATCAAAGCCAAGCATGCACACACACACCCCCCCCCCACACACACACACATTTTTTTCTCATGGGAATCAGCTTTTTGCGCCTACACTTTTTTCTCTTACCCACACATTCACACTGGGTGACACACAGACAAGGTCAAAATTTGTCTTTCACATGTTTAACTCTCTCTGTATCATTTTTTTTGTCCTCTTCTTTAACACACAAAAACGCAGACACCCGATTTTCTCACATAACACAAACACACACACACACACACACGCATGAGCTACAGTTGCATCACTAGTGAATTATCATGCCGTTCCACGTTATTAAACATGACACTCGGCCCAGATAATGGAGCCTTTCTTCATCTCAATTTGGAAGGCTAATCTTATTGCTTTGATTAGCAGCAGCTTCATTTGCATATCAAGGCCTCCCCTCCTTTAATTCCTCCATCGCAAATCCCCTCTTTATAGCTGTAGATAAAAGGAATCTATCTATATGTATCTTTCTTTAGAATCTTTTCTTCCTCCCCCTTCTTCTCCCCTCTTGTTCTTCATTAGCTACTTGTTCATTTGTTCACATTCTTGTTTTTTTTCCTCCTGTATATTCATCATCAGCTCTAAGTCCTCTTTATGTCTCTCTATGTATATTGAAAGATGCCAATCATAAAACAAGAAAAGGAGACAAAAAGTAAAGCATGACTTCACTGACATGTGATTGGACCTTAAGTAATGGCCGGTAATCCTGGTTACTTATTATCCAGTTGGACTCACACTCGGGGAAATTAGAGATCAAGAAAATAAAAGTTTCAGCAAAAGTTTAAATTACAACCAACTATTAAAGTGTAACCACAAGATTACAACACTGACAATAAACTCAAGTCACAGCTGCACTTTGCTCAGTATTGACCATGAATGGAGATTAAGTTTGACCTTGACACATATAAATAAAAATTTCCATTTAAAAAAAAAAAAAAAAAATTCCTGGGACATTTTGTATAAAAAGGTGGCAAATGAAACAAGTGCAGTTTGTTAGTAGTTTATAATTCTTACTTTGATGACTTGATGCTTCCTTTTATGACTCACCACACATTCAAAGTTCTGTGACTGCAGTTCCTTGTTCTGCACAGGAAGACAACACAATATCACCACAATGTAATACTACATCAAATACATTATAGTGTAGGTTTATTTCTTTATTGGAAAGGTTCAAACCTGCTGGTTGGATGAGACCATGTTCTCTTTGACTGGGTTTTCCTCCCACGTGTTAATTTGCTTTAAATCTATGAAGTTAACAGCCTTTTTTAGGGTTAGGCACAAAAACAACATTATGGTTTAGGGTTAAGGTTATATTATTACACATGTGTATTATTTAGATATAAAGTGTTCATCATAGACAATATATAAAATGAACAAAGCTAAAATGACATTACCCGTTGGTTTGTGGACTCAGGAGTTTGGTATTTGAAAGTGGTCATGTTGGTTGTTTGGAGCCTGAAGTGACCATATTTGGAAATGAAAAGAGGAGCGAAGAAGCAGGTCTGACCCTTGAACCTGAACCAGAACCAGAACACTGTCCAGTGTGTAAGAGACAGTATAGGGCTGGTCCCATTGGAGAGCAGACCGATCGATCAAACAAACCACACCCCCACATATTCCTCTTAGTGAAGCCTAATATTTACTTACTGATGAAGTTGTTTTTTGTTTTCAGATGGACAACCACATCGATGAGAAGAAGATCTAACTTTATCTGATGACACCAGAATGAGCATTTTTTAATTGGAGTCATTTGGAGCCAGAGATTTTGGAGCTAGCATAGTGGCTGTCGTCAGTTGTCAGTATTATACCTTTTGCTCTTCTGCATTGGCCTCATATTTTGAGACCTGGGTGTTTCATCCATTTCTATAAACACAGTCTATGGTTAGAATACACTCAACTGAAAATGAACAGAAGCAATTGTGTCTTGTTTCAGAGTCGAGTGTTTGGTCAACCCACCCATCCACCCGAACCTCCTGTCATATGTAACATTGTCTCTTCATAACAATGCCACCTCACATCCTCCTTTGCTCCTGTCATAAAATCATACACTGACTTCTACGAGGCACTGTCAAAATGAATTGTAATTATATGGATCATTATAGGGCCTTGGGTTATTTTCATTTTTTGACAAACTACAGAATGAGACTGATGATCTAATAACAGGTACTACCACTGTGAGAGTCACAGAGTCAGAGCTGATGACAATAAGGAAACTGCTTTACCCTTGAAATCTACAAACACAGGAGAGATTCATGACTTGTTCATGTGGTGAGGTGAACTCCTTTTGTTGTTGTTGTGATGAATGATCTGGTCTTACAATCAGGAGTAGTCAATCCTCCCACCCCTTCCTGTCATAGTGATAGAAGTATTTAAATTAAAGCATCAGTGACACCTGACAGGTAAACTCTGTCTTTCACAAACACACCACATGTCAGGGCTAATGTCAAACTAAAGGTCTCGTTAGGCAGAATGACTGTTTTCAGATATGTTTGCATTGAACTGTATGTTACTCATACATTTATGTGTAAACAGCAGTCCTGTACAGCAGTTAAATCTGGGGCTAATTTTAATAGTGTACAGGCTGCCAATAATTGTCCTTAGAAAAATATTTAGTAGTTGATAATATTTTGTATTAATAATCAAAGCCTGCAAATTTTCAAGAATTTGAATTGGTTCAGTAAATTTCTTTGTACACTGTAGTGAAAGGGAAATTATCCAATACAACACAAATACTTCAAAACTGTACAAAAAAGCAGCAGCATCTATGTTTCTTACTTAAATGAGATAGTTCATTAACATGAGTGACACATATTAACCATGTGTGACAAGCCTAACCATGCTCCCTCTTTAATGTGCAAATTGATCCAACTTCCATTCAGAGCAAATTACAATTTAAAAAAAAACAACCGAGAAATGTGCTGTTTCTTAAAATGGAGAGATGTACAAAACAGAGTGATACTGGAGCTTGAAAATTGTGCTGAAAATGCTGCATCATCAAGTTTCATTCTGGAAGGTCAGATACAAGGCCATCCTGATGTCATGTGACGTTATGAAGCAGCTGATGTAAAAATGATGAAGACTCTGCAGTCGGAGGGGATGGCATGTAAAATCTGATGAGAAATGTTTTCTTTTAAACTCTGTTTGTGCGCCCAGCACACTGATCTCCTGTGTGAGCATGTGTGCAAGAGTGAGCAAGGACAGAAAGGCACAGTAAAAACCAGAGAAAGAGATAGTGGGTGTCTTTTATAGGATGTTGGCCAATATGATGTTTTATGTATCTATAAAGAGCTCCAAGGCCGTGTTGACTTTTCATGGTTTAGGACGCTATCAGCGGTCTGTGAAAATGGCTGCATTGTGTGAGAGTGAAGTTAAGTGCAGCGTCGAAAGCTTTTACCTATTCACAGTTTGTCAAAATTGAAAGCCTGAAGTGCTTCAGTCATATAGTCACATTAATGGGCAATTTTCAGCCACCAATATGTACAAGCAAGATCTTGTTGTAATCGTGTTAACAGTATGGCCATAGCTTTTCTTCAGGAAGATTTAGGAAGTTTTTCCTCACTGTTCAATTTTCTGCCACACATCTGTCTGAAGCCTTTCATTTATCTGTAGGAAATCATATGACTCATGCAATATGTCAGCTTGAATCACATCAGGGGGTGTATATTATTTCCTGGATAGTATTTCTAAGGAGGTTAGCACATTAAATGCAAACACAAATGTATTACATGTATATTTGGATTGCATATGTAACTAGAATGCATTGCCAAGGCATAATCCATCCACATAACTGTTTTTGATTTACTGTATCCACAAATAAAATCTGATCTCCAACAAAATCCTTCACGATATGACAAAGTTATGAATTTTTAAATCATTGTTAAGAGACTCGAGGGACTCGAATCTCCCAAAATTTAATAATTTGTGCTTTATATTATACCTTATCTCTTAAAAAAATCATCACTCTCTGTTAATAAGTTTTCTATAAGGACAGACACACAAACCAACACAGGTAAAAGCATGACCTCCATGGTTGAGGTAATAATAATATAAAATACAAAAATATCAGGCTATTAATCACAAATTTAAAGTTATAAAACTGAGATGAATGTAGTAGTGACGCATGAACAAGCACAAGTCTTGTAGTAACTGATTGTAGGACCCTTGGGTGAAAATATTGCATTGAGCCACTATTATCAATCATACTAATTATATTAACCAGACACTTCCTGTTACTCTGATAACACATTCATGTCTCGCACTCAAGGTGCTGTTCACTTAACTGGAATCTAATTTCTAAATCTGTCTGTACTTGGTAAAAATGGTCAATTCTCTGAGGTCAGTGATGAGTGTCTGAATGAATAGATCCTGTTACTACATATAATCTATTCATGTCCTGACCCAGAGGTCACACTTATTGTACACGTCCCTGCACTGAGTGGCTGGGTTACTTCTTTAGCAACAACCTTTTCATGGTCAGTTAAACACTGGTGCCATAAGTACTTGCTAGTTCATTAAATCCACCACCAAATGTCGACTACAACAAATTCACCAGATTCCATTTTCCATGGGAACTGGTGAGTTTGGGGTTGTATGCCACAGACAGCGTACAGAACGCAGGAAAATGATCCTGGCGTGAAGATGTGAACTCATACGTTGTTCGTTTCAGTCTTTTTTATGAGATTTTTTGGCCAATCACTAAATATTAGCAGCTTTATCTTTTAAACACAACCTTTAAAGCACACCACGTTGTTGTCAAAGCGCTCCTCTACCAGATGACAAGATGAAATACAAGATTTACATGCATTACATTACAATCAATTCAGCACAAAAAAAAGATTCACCATCAAACACATGTATCACTTTTATCTGAACAAATTAAACGTGTAACCCTTTATATAAATGTGTGACTTGTGAAGTACTGAAATGACTTCAACCACATTTCGTCATTTCAGAGCTTTTTCATTGCCAAACTATGAATGAAGACCTTGAATAAGTACATTTCAGAGATAACAAACGGATTGTGCTTTAAAACAAAGCTCTTTATTTGATTTTTGAATCAGCAGCAGTAAAAGTGGAGGTTGTGGTCATAAAGCCAATTGCAGGAGGGTTCACTGACCTAGAGGTGAGTGAGCAGCTCACCCTAATGAGCAGTCAGCAGTTTACTCAGTGCCTGTGAACTCCGTAAACGCCCGTTTATATGGTTTATTGCCCTCTCCCTTGTAGCCCATTGCACTCATCATCGTCGGACATAATTGCTCTCTGGTGTCATCACATGCAAATGAAGGAGGTGGCAAGAGGTGCACAGTATATAAACAGGGAGCAGTCCTGGTCTCAGTACCTTACTTTTCCCTCAGCTTGCCTCAGCACCTCTGCTCTCACGCCTCCACCCACCAACAACTAAAATGGCCTTCGCTGGAAAATGGGAAACTGAAACCCAGGAGGGATACGATGCTTTCTGCAAGCTGCTTGGTGAGAACTTCATCTGAAACCTTTCTTAACCGAATAACTTTTGCTTTTTACTTTACTTTCCCTGCTTGGCTTTGGTTTTCTGGCTTTATTTATGCTGTTATAGCTTCACATTATTCCTCCTCCCCCTGTCCCAATCCAGGTATCCCTGATGACATCATTGAGAAGGGCCGTGACTACAAGCTGATCACAGAGGTCACCCAGGACGGCAATGACTTCACCTGGACCCAGATCTACCCCACCAACGCCAAGGTCACCAACAAGTTCACTGTCGGCAAGGAGTGTGACATGGAGACCATTGGAGGAAAGAAGTTCAAGGTAGGAAGGAAAGAATCTAGTTTTTTTTTTAGTCTATTTTAGGTTTACGTTCCAGAAATATAAAGTCATTTAAACCCATCAGAAACAGCAGGACGGATAAAGGATGAAAGTGGATAGCTGGAAGAATGTTGCTTCCCTGACTGATCTTAAAAACCTGTGTGTTTTTACAGGCCACAGTTTTCATGGAGGGAGGCAAGCTGAGCGTGACCTTCCCCAACTACCACCACACATCTGAGATCAGCGGAGGCAAGCTCATCGAGGTAAACACACTCACTTAAGCTTTTAGTGCCGAGAACGTAGAGCGATGACAGCAGTTATTACATTCAACTCCCCTCAGGGATCATTAGAGTCATCTGAGTTATATTTCTGCGGCCAGGGACCAGTAAGAGCTAACGAGAAAACCTGAGACGTAGGGAAGCGGTACTGAAGGCATCTTAACAATCAGTCAGTCAGTCAGTACTGAACCTTTCACACCTGACCTGAGTGGTTTTTGTGTCCATTCATCTTGTTTGCTTGCCAGAAAGAATTTAGCCTACACACGTTTTTTACTGAAATATTTAAAAATGTTCATTTAGTTTGAAAAATGTATATTCAGGTGCATAACTTCATACATTTTATGAGATAAACGTTATTTTGAGTATCAGTCACAAGCTAATATGTAAACAGTCATTACCAGAAAACTGTTCTTGAAAGGACAACATTCATCATTTAGATTTTTCTTACGCTATACACTTCAAACTGTTTCTTTTGATGGGTTATATTAAAGTATAACAAGCCACTGGATGCCTTAATAATTGATTTATTCTTCTGTATCTCTGTAGACCTCCACAGCCGGCTCTGTAGTGCTGGTAAGAACCAGCAAGAAGCTCTAATGGTTGACTGATCTTCGACCAGTTGTACAGTTACAATGGAGACCTCAGAACTACAGCTATGGCCATTAATAAAAAACTATTATGTCGACATGAACCTTTGTTTACGTCTATATTTTTTACTGTGTGTTGGGTTAATGTGTGATTTGTACATAAAAAAAACTTCAGACTGGTGTTTCTTTTGAAATACACACCATCAGGAAAAGTGATACGATCAGTGCTAACACACACACACACACACACACACACACACACACTGACTTGATGTTTTCAGGCTTGCAGGGAGAAGTGGCACAATTACCCTGAACATTTTAATTTCGAAAGAATACACCAAACTCAAAAAGCAAGGAACCTTTTCCAGGAAGATGGAAATGTGAATTTCAATAGCAACATACAAGTGACACAAAAATAGATTCTGACAGTAAGTGAGAAAAGGCATTTTTCAACTGTAGAAGGCACAACTATTACTAAAACTTGGCAGAGAGAATGAAAACCATCTGAACTTAAATGAGTAATATATGCCAGAGATGTTGGTGTCTCATAAGATACCAAACACCTGGACGGACATATTTGAAGAGTTTGTAAAACCCATACCAAGAATGGTAAAAACATGTCCTGAATGCTAGTGTCCATTCTCCTTGCAACAGCAGGTAGGGGAGAATTTATATTGTGGGCGTAAACTGGCAAAAACCATTAATTAACTTGGACCAAAAATAATCAAAGACTCACTACCTGGAGCGCTGCTCAGCTGCAGTGCATTCATTGCTGCCAGGGATAGCTGGAAGCTAGTGTATATTACAGTAATCAGTCATATCTAAATATCTCCCAGACATGAGACCTGGGGAGGTTTTTTGACTGGCAGAGATGGTTGTACCATTTTAATCCAGACTGAAGTATCTTAAAGTTAGAGTGAGAGTATCTAACTTTGGTGCAGTAATGAATTTACAGCAAATACAGTCAAAACAAAACGACCATGACATGTGGTATGGTTTCTCCTTTATTGTAAATCAGGACATAGCTACTGCAGGTCAGAGCTGACACCAACAATAAACCTGCTGAAACGCACAAATTTGTGTATCGTCACCTAGCAACAGAACTGAAGACATGTTCAATGACACTCCGTAAAAATTGGGACACAGTAACAAGTTGTTTCTAACTGAACAATTTGTAAATTCAACTAACAGAGCAACAAAGCAAATCTTTACAGTTTATTACAGAATTAACTAATGATACTGTTCCAACTAACTACTATTGCATATCTATCTATCTATATATATATATATCTATATATATATATATATACTGTCCTCTCGCCCTCCTGGGTGGTCTTGTGTCTCCTTCAAGCTCAGGTCCTCTACCAGAGTCCTGGGAGTCTGAGGATTCTGCACAGGATCTTAGCTGTTGCTAGGATTATGCTCTTCTGGACCGAGGTCTCAGATGGTGCTCCTGGTATCTGTTGTAGCCATCCACCCAGCTTGGGAGTTACTGCCCCTAGTGCCCCGATCACCACTGGCACCACTGAAGCCTTCACCCTCCACATCTTCTCTAACTCCTCTCTGAGACCCTGGTACTTCTCCAGCTTCTCAGGTTGGTTTTCAAACTGCACTGCAGTTTACTCCCACAGTCCAAACACATGCTGGATAGGTGAGTGTATATGGTTGTATGTCTTTGTATTAGCCCTGTGATAGGCTGTCAACCTCTCGCCCACTGCCAGTTGGGATAGGCTCCGCAACCCAGTTTGGATAAGCAGGTATAGATGAATAAATGAATGAATGAATGAATGAATGAATGAATGAATTTTTAAGTACTACCAACAGGTCAAACATCTGGAAAAGCAAACCACGGCTCTTCTCGAATCAGTGCCTACAGATAAAGGTGATAATCCCACACAAAACTGTCGTTTTTTTAGTCATTGTTATTACTTTAATTTTTTTTTTTTTTTTTTTAAACTGATCAGTTACATAAAAGGTGGACACACCCCTCAAATTTAGTTTTGCTTTATACCCACAACATCAGATCAACAGCAGTTCTGATTTATATGTCTCCCAGATGTTTAGGTAATTGGTAATTGTAAACTGGTTGTACTTGTCAGTGTGGATGTACATATTTTTTGTCTGTGTGTTTTCCCTGCAATGAACAGGGCAGCTGTGGCTCAGGTGGCAGAGTGGATCACTCACACATAAGGCTGGCGGTTGAATCCTTGGATCCTCCGAGCCTCATGTCAAAATGTCCTTGAGCAAGACACTGAACCCTAAGTTGCTCCTTATGTTGTGAGTCTATTTCTATCGGTGTGTGAACAAAACCACCAAGATGGATGGATCTACTTAATACATGGGTATTTTTTTTATATTTCTAATAAATAATCAATTCTATGCTTTTTTTCTTCTTGAGAACATGATGTTGACATTTCTCGCTTTTCATGAAATGTCTCAACAACATCTGGATTGGTAGCTGTCAGATCTTATAGAAATTCATTTTCCTTTCATGATGAATTCATAACTGTGATGATTAACGGGGGGGAAATATATTCCCCAGTTTGATTAACCCCTCAGCCTCAACTGTACTTTTATTTAGCAAATGTATTCACAAAAACTAAGATGGTAAACATTGTTCTTATCCTCTGGACTTATCCCTTCTCGTTCCCTCTGTTCTTCTTTCTTGTACTTTCCCGTTTCACCCTTGTACTCTCCTTGCTCTTCTCCCTCCATGTCCTTTCTTTTTCCTCTCAGTCTTGTCTCTCTCCACATCTACCCTATTTCTCCGTGGCTCCCAGCCAAGCAAACAATCAGTTAATTAACCAGCTCGGTCCCAGGATCATTGTAGCAGCTCTCAGAGGAGCACTGTAAAGGCCCTCATGTCTCTAAATTTACAGCTTCATTAAGTGGACTGGAGTAAGGTAGAAATCTTTTGAATAAAATTGCCAAACTAGAGCGTGTGTGTGTGTGTGTGTGTGTGTGTGTGTGTGTGGTGCTGGCCTTGACTCGAGAGCTGGTGACTCAATAGCTCCCTAATGAAAACAAAATCTCTGTTTTTTGCCTCTGAGGTGGCGATTGTTTTGGTGTAATAATGAGACGTCCTCTCTTGCCAGCACAGATGCAATCAAGATCTCACACTCCTGCAAAATTAGGGTTGGAAGGCAACAAGCAAGGTGTCATTTGAGCATGTTTGTGTAGCTCGGCGCTGGCGCAATCACTCTGCAATATCACTTCCTTTGTCCTCACAGACAAACAAGCCTAATTGGCTATTTCCAAGGCTACTGTTTCTGATTGGCCATTCTGCCTCTTTCTGATTGGCCTCCATCTCTGCAACCAGAAGTGGAGAGAAAATGGCTTGTTAACGTCTCCATACTGTGTTTCTCTTTCTGCTTTTTTGATCTCCACCATGACGTGCACAATATGAACACGCATTTCTGGGAAACTAAGTGCCAACTATCATTGTTGTGTATCTACCCACTTTGGCCACTTGTTGTTCATAGTGTAAAAAACACCACATTTATTTGAACGTGGCCATGCTGGTTTTTTGAGCACAAAGTGACCATATTTGGATATGAAGGGAAGGAGGGAGGTGGCAGGTCTGACCCAGAAGCTCAACTGTTTTGGAGTGTCCAGCAGATTAATCTCAATATTTTATCACTCTATGGTTGAATCTGTTTTGACTTTTGCCATCATTTCCTGGTTTGGCAGCCTCTCATTAGGAGACAAAAAGAGGCTGGAAAATATTGTTAAAGTCACCAGCAAAATTACTGGTGCTTTGTTACCTGATCTGGCCACAACCTTTCAAAAGAGGCTACTCTCGAAGGCTCAGGACATCATACAAGTCCTGATCGCCCTCTTCATGCCCAGTTTGAGCTCCTACCCTCTGGCAGAAGGTACAGACTGACAAACCCAAAATCAAACAGATTATAAAACTCTTTCCTTTCACAAGCCATCACACTACTTAATATAAATTTTAAAAATGAACAGCTTGATGACCCCGCCCCTCAGATGCCCTATAGGGTATTTGCATCTGTGTACCTTTGTGTGAATGAGTTTTATGTGTTCTAATGTTTTTTATGTTTCACCTGCCTGTTTCTCTTAGGGGACAATAAAGTGATTGATTGATTGATTGATTGATTGACCCTTGAACCTGATGAAACTGACAATGTGAATGAGCCAAACCACCTGTAAATTATTGGAGACCAGACCTGTCGATAAAACTAACCACGCCCCTAAGTCGTCCTCTACCTGAAGCCTGATATATCTCCTTAATGATGAAATGATTTGACCAGACTAACCTCACCCCTAACTCCTCCCACCTGATTCCTGAAATGACATCAGAATGACTTGTGTAAAAAATGTATTGACTGAGTATTTCAGGATTCAAAATTATCATTTTTGAATTGAAGTCAGTTGGAGCCAGAGTTTTTGGAACCAGCATTTCGTGGCTGTTGGGGGTATTAGACCTTTTTGTTTTTCGGCATTGGCCTTATTTTTGAGACCTGGCTGTTTGTGTCATTTTTTTTATCTGTGTCTGTGGTGCAACTGAAAATTTGCAATCAGGATGATTGACTACAAATAATAATAATGGTTGTGATAACTATTTGTGTACAAGACTGTACATGTTTATTTGTAATGTAATGTTTTATTTTAGTCATCATCACAACAATCACAATAACCTCTAATAACAAACACTTAAATATTACAGTAATTACACATGATCCATATAACACAAAAACCAATGTATGATATTCTTGACTGAAAAAGGTATAGGCTGAAGTAAAAAGACTTATATTTGCCTACCCTACATAAAGTTGTGCATTAGACTGAGCTAGCCACCAGAAAACTTAATATATGAAAAAAGGAGGAAGAAAATGGGGAAAAAAAGGAAGAAGAAAACAAATTAAAAAAACTACAAAAACTACCGTATTCCCGGACTATAAGCTGCTACTTTTTTCTGACACTTTGAATCCTGCGGCTTAAACACCGGTGTGGCTCGTTTGTAGTTTACAAGCTAACAAGCTCCGTGCCGCCGATACATTTAGCCTCATCACATCAGACCCGGTCAGAGTGGACCACATGAAACTGTTCAAATAAGTTCAGTCGCACTCACACTAAATTCTTCAGTCATTTTGCTCTTCATGCACACACCCTCATCATGGAAAACACACAAAGAAATGTATATGATGCAGCTTTCAAGTTATAGGCAATCGATCTGGCTGTCGAAAAGGAAATAGACCTCCTGCACGTAAGCTTGGCATCAACATGGTGAGATGTTGGAGACAGCAGCATGAATGCACACTAGTGGTTTTAGTGCAGGAGGAAGATGAAGATAGCGATCGATGGCTTTTCTGGTAGAATACTGTTTAACCAGCCGTGTTACAAGCACTGTTCAGAAAAAAGCATATGTAGCCGGCGCGCTGTTTCCTGCCCCTCCTGCGGCAGCGCTGTGGGATTTTGGGTCCCACTGATTGCTGGGCGGTGCCAAGCCCCTTTATATATGGACCTGGGTCTGTCTGCCGCCCTCTTCCTCTCCTTCCGGGTTGGCTGTTCCTCCATGGTGGCCTGGCGTGGGTGCATCTCCTGACACAGGGAACGCTAATCATAGCGCTTTGGGCGTGAGCATTGGGGAGCGGCTTGGCGTATTGGCCAGCGTGGCGCACGCTCAGCGGCCGTAACAGGTAGGCGCCGCAACGGCTTCCTCCTTACCTTTTAGCGTGCGTTATTGCACATCAGTGATGCCATCCGTCATTCACTGCAGGTTGCAGCCTTCATTGCCGTTGGGGCCCGGATTGCCCCGCTGGAAGCCCGCTTGGGTGGGGTCGTGCCTCCGTGTGGTGAGTCGGCATTGTCTGTCTGCTCTCTCGCTCTCGCTCTTTTCTTCCGTCGCTCCATCCTGGCTAACTGTTGATCTCCTGTGCTGCAGTTGGACCGGGTAGACGCCATTAGGCTGACCTTGCTGCCTGGCCACTGCGACGCTGTATAAGGGTCCTACATGAAGTTCATTGTTCGCCACGGCTGGATGAATCCCTGCTGTTTTGGCTATCGCGCTTGACCAGCGGACTCTGGGACTACATCAGTTTTTATATTGTTTACAGATTCGGCAGCTATTTTAGATCTGTTAACATTTGGGTTCTGTTGGTTTTCTGTTTTGGGTTTTTGTA
>OOFC01034558.1:0-12216 GCA_900323345.1 Pseudochromis fuscus | reverse complement strand
CTCCATACTGTACCTGAACACCACCTGTATAGACATTCATTACATGTGGAACATGGTGGTTGAACACGGCAGTGACAGATGGTGGTTGAACGTGTCAGTAGAACATGGTGGTGGAACATGGTGGTGGAACATGGTGGTTGAATATGTTGGTGGAACATGGTGGTGGAACAAGGTGGTTGAATATGTTGGTGGAACATGGTGGTTGAATATGGTGGTGGAACATGGTGGTTGAATATGGTGGTGGAACATGGGGGTGGAACATGGTGTTTGAATATGGTGGTGGAACATGGTGGTGGAACATGTTGGTGGAACATGGTGGTTGAATATGTTGGTGGAACATGGTGGTGGAACAAGGTGGTGGAACAAGGTGGTTGAATATGTTGGTGGAACATGGTGGTTGAATATGTTGGTGGAACATGGTGGTGGAACATGGTGGTGGAACATGTCAGAAATAGTTTTTGCTTTTAGCTTGTTCTGCTGACATCATTTAGGTGGAGATTTGGTATCTAGACTAAGCCTCCTGCCCCGCCCTCTGTACCAAGGTCAGAGCATGACCAAGGTGTTGATAGGTAGGTAGCTAGCAGATAAGGCTAATTTTCCTTTATAAAATCATAAGTGTACAGCGAGCGTCCATGTTAGTCCAAGATGGTAAAGCTTTAATGGATGTGTCCTCACCTCAGGGTGGAGCAGGAGGAGGAACCTTGATACTGTGTCTCCGCCCACTAACAATGCAACATACACTCTGTAAACCTCCAGAACAAGAGGAACCAACACCTGTTGGTTCCTGACCAATCACGTCATCAGGAAGGAGGAGCCAGATCAGTTAGAATATAATTAAAAATGGAATAATGGTCATTTTATTCTTGGCCTTTAGATGAAACAATGGTTACAAATATCACTCATCAATAACTGATTGTGATTAATTGACTGCTAGTCATAGTCCAGATGTTCTCAGTGATTAACCAGCTATCTGAGGTTATTGGTCAAGTGACCTCTGCTGTTGCCTTTATTTAAATAAAATTTCCAAGTCGTCATGAGCTGTAGGTGTAACGTTGGATTCATTTTCCATTAATTCTCTGAAATTGCAACAAGAAAAATGAAAGCGGAGCGGAGAAACTTCGTGTGATCGGTGAAAACATGTTAATGCATTTTCCTCTCCCTCACCTCCACCTCGCTGCTCTGCATAATGAACAGGAGAGAATACAATTATTGCAATTACCCACAGTGAGATGACCCCAATCAAGCCATTGAACAGAAGCAATTATAATGAGGTGACGGCCACATAAAACTCAATAGTGGGCGACTGTTTTCTGTGTCCGCTGAAGCCGAAGAGGAGGGAGGGGTGGAGGTACGTTAATGTCAACTCACAGCTCAGTGTACACAACTTGGTTTAATTAAATTAATAAAATATAAAACTACAATGCAAGAAGTGTTTGTTTTTTTTAAGCGTTTGGTTAATTTGCTAGCATTAGATAAGGAGTCATTACTCAGAATCAGCTCAGTCTCTGTTGATCCTTTGAGGAGTTTCAACATTTCTCTTACACTTTACAACCAACCTGTGATAGTTGAGAATTTCCCCCAAGGTTCATGGTGGTGTTAGATTAAACGTCCGGGTATAATTCAGTGACAGTTCACTCATAAAGACATCAGAGCATGAGGAGGTCGACGACCAGACAACCGAGCTGCTTTGACTGGACGATTCAGGACAGAACCATCGTCTTTATTTAGCAGTTTAACGGGGGCTCCCTGTTTTCCTGGCAGTTGATTGGCTGTCAGCAGTCAGCGGTCTCAGATGTCTCACACTGATGAAGCAGGAACTTTCTCTGGCCTCGTTAACAGCTCTGAGGTCAGAGGTCAAAGGTCAGGATTTCCCTCGGCTCGTAGCAACCGACAACAAACAGCAGGGAGGACATGACGAAGCACATTTACTGTGGTGGACAGTGTTTGTAATGTTCAGCTGAGGGATCAACACACCGGAGGATATTTTTACCAGAAGTCTGCTCTTAGTGATCGAGTTGTGTGTCTCTTTGTGGTTGTGTTGCATCTCTTTGTCGTGGTATTGTTTCTTTTTGTGGTCGTTGTGCGCATTCGTGGTCTTTTTGCATCTCTTGGCCACCACATTGTCGGAGTTTGGTCCCGTGTAACCTTCACAATTCTGTGGCCTCCAGACTTTATCCTGCTGGTGTTAATGGTGTTACTGATAACCAGCTCTGAGTGGTTGATTCGTCCTCTCTGGGTATTTTTACAAAGTGGATTTAATGACTGTATTTAAATCCAGGATGTGAGTATCTGCTCTACCACAGAGGGAATAAAAGTGCCTCCATCAGCAGCTCTGAATCCTCCATGAAACCGTTACACATTGAAAATGAGCCCCTCTCGACTGCATTTGAAGAGAAATTTTATTACCGCCTCCTTCAATCGCTCGCTGATGGACCATCAACCCCTGACTTCAATTTCTGACCCTCCGTGTCGTCGTTTCGGGAGAGTCGGGGCTCTGAGATTTGCCTCTACGTGTCCACGAGCGCTGCATCAATCACGGGAGGTCACCGTGGACAGGCTGTTACAGCTTCTATTACCCATCACGCCGCGGGGTTCATCAGCACCGCGGATCATCTGTCTGAAATGAGTGGCTCCTGCCGCGGTAACCTCATCCCCGTGTGGCGAAACAAATGCACACTTTGGCAATCGTGTTGAGGTCACTGTGAGCGAGGGGAGGTGAGGCTGTGGGCCGCGAGTCCATCACCATCCCTCTTCTGGTTAAAGTGAAAGGACACAGTAAACACACGTGTGGTTAGAAACACGCCAGAGAACTGAACTGTTCAGTGCTCTGCAAAGGTAAATAAATACATTAGCATTAGCTGTGGTTCTATTTAAATACTAATTACCTATGTTTCATTCAAATTAACTGCTTTTTAATGATCATTAGCTTCATGAGTGTTTGGTTAAGACTCTCAACATTTTGTGTAAATATTTCTACTTCCCACAGCTAAAAAGTAACAAGGAGTTGGAAATAAAATTGTTAGCCAAATATAATAAATAAACAGTTAAAGGAGCTAGCAGAAATGACAAATGTACCTTCAGTAAGTTACATTTCCACACACTTACCTAATAAGCGCTAGCAGCTTAAACTATTTTGGCTAAAGGTGGATAAACTGCTAGCTAAATACAATCAAGTTTAAATAAGCAGCTTCATTTAGGAATATACAGTTGGAAACTATTAGCTAAAAGTGAGATGAAGAGTTGAAATTGTTAGCTAATAACATGGATAAACAAATTTAAAAAATAATTGTGGAGAGTGCTCGTGAGCCGAATGTTAAGTTCTAAGTTTTAAAAATGATTTGTTACAGGTTTGTGTGTTCGAACATGATATCAAAATCAATAGATAATATGAGTGAAACCACATAGGTGAGGTTGTGCTGAACAGAAAAGAAACAAAACAATGCAAGGTTAACAATAAATGGACTTCAGACCCCAGAGGGCTACGTACTTTTTTCAGAACAATATGGACATTAAATGAAAAAAAAAAATAATAATAATAATTTTAACGTAAAATGCAATTTCTACTTCTTTCTTCTTCTGGTAAAACAAACATAAATATAAA
Organism: Pseudochromis fuscus; assembly: GCA_900323345.1. Taxonomy (NCBI): domain Eukaryota; kingdom Metazoa; phylum Chordata; class Actinopteri; family Pseudochromidae; genus Pseudochromis; species Pseudochromis fuscus. Next base: position 8,615 of record OOFC01034558.1, on the reverse strand, counting down.
TGGTCATTTGACAGGCTTGAATCGTGTTTTCATCCGATTCCTCCATTTTGTTAGCCGTTAGCCGAGCTCTAGCGTGTACATCAGTGTAAGCGGTACGAGGAAATCGTGCAGCGACAAACATTCTGCGTTGATTGAAATGAAAACTGCGGTAATATTTTTAAGGTGTTAATTTTTATAAAATTAATTAATCAATCATAACTAACGCGTTGAAGTCCCACCACTAATAAATATATAGCAACCACACGAGGAAACCAGTTTTAAAGAATCTAAAAAAACCCATAAACCTGAGAAGTGGTGTTGATGCTGGAGTTGAGGCCTGTGAGGATAACTGTGTTTACTGGTCCTCACTAACTTCTTCTGCTCTCAGTAGTTAAACAGCCCAGTCGGTCCATGGCAGGTTTGGACTGTTTGTTAGAACATAAACAGTATTTTATGTTCAAATTTGGCTCAAACTGCTGACTCGTTGAACTGGAAAAAGCTATTTTGGGTCAAACCAGAATAACCTCCACCTCGTCCTCGAGCAGCCCAGTGCTCCCAGGATAATCCACCAGCAGGACGAGGTTAACTGGTAAACTGTTGTTTTCTACGTACACCGCGCGTGCAGGTCTCTTTGTGTTATTTTCTCAAGAGTGTGTAGTAGTGTGAGACTGTGGGCAGCAGCCGTATGTACAGTCGGACATGTTGTGTTACATAAGGAGCGGCTGCACATTCAGATAACACCAACTGTTTTCTCTGGAGACTAAAATCAATAAACCACAGACACTCAGCTTAGTTTCTCCTCACTGACGAATAATGAAAAGTCACACAGTTGAAAATCATTTAATACTTAACATGATTACAAAACTGTTTATCTGTACTGTTAGCCACAGTTTTGCTAACTTCCATGGTTTTTCTATTGTGTTAGCTAACTACTTCTGCTGTTTACCCATTGTGTTAGTTGCTTGCTAACATTTTTTTTTTGTTTAGTCAAAGTATTAGCTTTAGCTACTTTAGCTGTAGATCCACTTGCTTGTTTAAAGTTACTGCCATACTTTAAGCTAATAATCTCAATTTTTTCCCCCCACTATGTTAAGCTAACAGTTTTAAATGGCAATCCATACAGTTAACATTTTGAACAGTTAGCTATATATATAAAGCCAAATGCTGCTCAGTGTCACACAGTTTGTCTTTGGTTGTATTTGGCTCCTGGAAACACTGAGACTGATAACAACTGTGATACAAAACCAAAACTAGGAGCTAAAAGAGGCTGAAGTCCTCCACAGAGAGAGTGACAATCTGTGGAGGATGAAAAGTCCAAGGTCTTAATGGGAGGAAACAGTCGGAGCAGAACGGCTGCTGACTGCTCCAGAAATATCCTCTGTATCCTGATTACAGTTTATTGAGCGGCTGAGAGATAACGTATTGAACGGATCGCTCTCTGCAGAGGTCAAAACACATCTTCCTTTTATTCTGTCCTTCGTCAGACGTCCTCAGCCTCGGGTTTCTCCTCGGTCTTGGACTCTCTGTGGTCTCCAGCAGGATGCAAGCTGAAACTCAAACCCTCCGTCCTTTAATCCATCGGCTCCATGAAACTGTGGCGTTAAAGATTTTTCACCTCCAACGTCCTGCTGTGAAAAACTTTACAATCAAAGTTTCTTTCATAACCTTCTTCAGAGGATTCAGAGCTACAGGGACGACGTGGTGGCTTTAGTCTGAGCTGCAGGAGGTGACAGGCCTCTGTTTGGAAAGTTTAGTTTGGTTTTTGTCACAACAAAGTAGAATATTCAAGTCACTTAGATTGATATGTAAACTAACATTTACCTGAATAATAGTCGTTCTCTTGTTGCTTTGTTTTTGGTCTCCACCACCTCCTAAGAGGCACATCTACTTGTTTAGCTGTGAATACTTCACTGTGCAGCTAACACTAATGACTTATAGAATCAATAAATATAAACTCAGCACTCCCTGTAACAAATTAAAAGTCTCTCAGTGGACTCAAAATCTTAGTTTCTTAAAAAAAACAGTCAACTTCTTAGACAAAAACCTGTAAAAACTAGACTCAAACAAGTCACAACCAGTACAAAACCATGTACAGAATCAGTACAAAACCAGTTTAAAACCAGTACATAACCACTATCAGTACAGCACAAAATTATGTATAAAGCCAGTCTAAAAAAAACCCAGTAAATAACTAGAACAAAACCATTTGTTATGGTTGTTTTTTGTCTCTTTGCGTTGTTTCTCTTTGTGTTGTTTTGTGTTCCTTTGTTGTTCTTGTCCGTTTGGTTGTTTTGTTTCTCTTTGTGGTTGTTGTGTGTCTCTTTGTGTTTTTTCCCCTCCATCTTGCCACTGACCAGATGCCCTTTCTTCCTGGTTCCTGTCACATGACCACCATTCCCACCTCACCTGTTTTCACCCGATCAGCCCCTCCTCTTTATACTCTGCTGCCATCTTGATTTTGTTTATTGTGTGACTGTCCCGGCCTCCTGTGCCTCCTGCCTCCACCTGTAAGTTTCCACCTGAACTCTTCCTGCAGGTTATGATTTGAGAATGTGAAATGCATCCTGGGTAATGTAGGACCTGAGAGGCAGCTGCAGAGACCTGAGGGACACAAACAACACATGGAGCAGTAACTGCGTCAGACGACCAACAGAAGGATGTTTCTTTGAAATTAGCTGCAGATGATTGACAGCTGGCCCCGCCCCCTCTGCAGTGGAGGAGGAGGAGGAGGAGGAAGCTGACGATGTGACAGATGTGATGAATGGTTTCTAATAAACTGTCGAGTTTGTAGTCTAACAAAGAATGAAGGCTTTCCGTTTAGGAGATGGGGGAGGAGGAGGAGGAGGAGGAGATGATGTGTGGAGGATTTTATTGTCACGTAGGCGAAGTCGGGTGGTGGCGTAGAGGTGGAGGTGGTGGAGGGAACTCCATGTCCTTGTCAAGGACCTAATTACCTGCAGAGGAAAGTGGAGGGGGGGGAGTCAAACACACAGCTCATATTCTCGTTTCCTGAATCAATCCTGTGTCATACTGAGCCGGAGGCCACTTTAAACAGTCATTCACATTAATACATGAACTCTAACTGAGAGAAAACACTAAAAATACTTCACCTTCATGCGTGAATCTGACATTTATTACACAATAAGACTTTGACCAAGTAGTTATTATTAAGAAGTAATGTAAAATATCATCAGACATCGTTTTAAAGTTAAAATAATATCAAATTAATAAAACCAAATACGATTAAAAATAGAAGTGGTGCTAAAAAAATTTTCACACGTGAAACTGCTTCTATGAGAACAATAAGGGAAGAACGTTTCCTAAAAAACAACAGAAACCATTTTAGTTTCTTCTCTAAATTACTTAATTTTGAGGAAACCTTCAAACTCTGGACATACAGATTACAAAACAGCAGACCTCACATTTCTGGAGGTAAACACCACAAATCCACAGAGAGCACCAGCTTTCTGTTCAGAGACAAACATGGCCACAGACCAGCAGCTTCTTCTTCTGTTTCTACGTTGAAGGAAAAGGAGGAAACAGCTGAAGATCAGAGTCTTAACCCATCACACACTACAGGACTCCACACTACAACTCTAACAACCTGCAGCGAGGTGTAATCCAGGTCTGATCTCAGAATATTGACACGTATCATTAAGATGCTTCTAGAATGGATGACATGGACGATGGTAACATGACGTCACCTGTTTGTGGTAAGTTTGGTATTTGAACGTGGCCATGTTGGTTGTTTGGAGCCAGAAGTGACCATATTTGGATATGAAGGGAGGCATGAGAGGGTGGGTTTGACCCTTGAATCCAAGATTACTGTCCAATGTGTATGAGACTGGAGTTCACTGCTGAATGAGCCTCCAATCCACCTGTTAATCACTGGAGACCAGAGCTGTCAATCAAACTAACCACGCCCCTACCCAACATTTTGTACTTTTTACCCACTATTTTGTAGTTTTTATGTCTTTACACATTTTTGAATCAAAGTCAATTGGAGTTTCTTGGAGGCAGTATCTAGTGGCCATCTGTGGTATTGTATGTTTTTGTAGGTATACTTCTACATTGGCTTCACTTTTGAGCCCTGGTTGCATTTCTATAAACAGTGTGTGGGTTTAGTTAATAAATGATGATGTCCAGAGTTAAATATCACAAAAAAATGTCACAGTGCTGTATATCTCCTGGTGAAAACTCAAACTTCTTGGTTTTCCAGGACGAGAGAACTCTTCAAGAAAATTTAAAGTTTTCGGGAATCATTGGAACCCTGATAATGCTGAAATTAAATGGATACACTGGAATTATTGTGTTAATTAATGTGATTTTTAAGGTGTGGAGATAGAAAAGGGAGCCCAACACTGGCCCAGGATCTGTGATTGGAGGCATTCAGGATTTTACAGTTTTGTAAAGAAAACCAGCTTCAGTAGTTTAGTTGTTTTTCCTCTGTGACGGGCGGTGGACAGGTGCAGCATGGAGTCAGTCTTCTAAGTATAGACGCCTTCACCACCACCACCTCCATCGCCACCACAACCGCCACCACCCGGGCATTCCTGCCGATCCTTGCGCTGCAGGGATAACAATACAGCGGCTCAGATGACGGACGCTGAAAAGCCTCCCGCTGTCACAACGCCAAAGGCTCAGCTCGCACTCCGCAGCTCTTCATCCACCATGTGACACGACCACGATTAAAAGAAAAAAAAAAATTCTCCACACGCTTATCACCACCGTCCACATGCAAATAAATACTGCGAGCGGCACACAGAGGGCGAGCAGCTGCTGAGCGTTATCAGATTTTACTAATTCAGAGACACGAAGTGAATCTAAATGGTCAGATACCATCAGGGGGTTACACAGACATTTTAATTTTTGTTTTAGTCTTGTTGTGATTCATTTAGTAATTTAGCTTAAAGCAATAAAAGGCTAGCTAAAAGCAGTAAATAGCTTAAAAACATTTAAATGCTAGCTAAATTCAGTAAATAGCTTCAAACAATAAAAGGCTAGTTGGAAGTAGTAAATAGGTAGTTTAAGCTAAAAGTAGTAAATACTTAGCTTAAAACAATGCAAGCTTAACTAAAAAATAACAGTGGTTGAATAAAAACAGGAAACAGTTAGTTGTAAGTACTAAATAGTTAGCTAAAACTAAAATTAGCTAAAAGCAGGAAAGAGTTAGCAAAAGTACCAAGTGGATAAAAAATATAGAGTTAAGCAGGTTATATTATGGATTAAACGATTAGCTAAAAGGAAGAAACAACAAGTTTACAGCAATAGTTGGCTAAAAGTAATGACTTGTTACCTTAAAGACATGAAAGGTTAACTAAAACAGCAAATGTTTGGATAAAAGCAGGAAAAGGTTACTTGTTGTAAATAGCTGGCTGAAAGTAATAAAAACCTTGTTAAAAGCAACTAAAGATTAGCTAAACACAAATAAGTTAGCAAAAAATGCTAAATAGATAAAGGTATTGGAACACATTGTAGCGATTATATACTACTACTAATAATAATAATACATTGAACTAACAATGAGAGCTTACAGCATTAATTAGCTAAAAGTAGTAAACAGTCAGCTAAAGCTAAAAACAATTAGCTAAAAGTAATAAAAGGTTAGCTTAAAGTGGTAAACAGTTACCTAAAGCTAAAACATTGTTAGATAAAAGTACTAAAAGATGAACTCAAGTATTGAATTCAAGTGTTTGCAATAAATTGTTTGTTTAAAATTAAAATTTCTGCCTTGTACAAACTCACTTTGCACTCCAGCAACACCAGCTGCTACGATAACAAACAAGTTTTTATTATTAGGCTACTTCATGTGTATAAGCTGTGTAAAAGACACATAAAGGCCTGAACAAATCTACTAATGAGAGGAGGTTGCAGGAACAATAACTCTTGTAAGGATCCTAAACATCAGAACTAAACAGGAACATGTCTGTAGTGGTTACAGAGGGTTTGTCTTCAGAAAAATAAGACTAATATCAAACAGAACGTTCAGGCTGAGATCAGCTGTGACGGAGACGCTCGCTGTGATGTGACTTGTCGTCCTCGCCGTTTGTTTTGAGGACAAACCTGAGCTTCGTCTGCTGCTCTCAGACGTGATTTTATCAAAAGAGCTCAGCGTGTCACTTCTTTTTCTCTTTATCTGAGCTTCTTGTCACTTCTGTTCAGGACGCCAGCGACTGAAACCCACGGACCATGACCTCCACTGAATACCACTGAATAACACTGAACACCAGACCTCTGTGATCAGGATTCACATCAGCCTGCTCCTGAACAACCCTGACGCAGGTAAAACATCTTTAAACCTCAAAACACCAACTCACTACAGTCCTCACACAAGCCATTTTGTTGTCTTGTTGTGTAAATGTTGTGTTTCTGTGTGACCACCAAGTGGTGCTCTCTAGTTTGGGCTAATGTAGTGTAGGGCTGAAACGACTCCTCGAGTAACTCGATTAACTCGATTAGGAAAATTCCTTGAAGCAACGAGACTTCGAATCAAAGCTGCATTTGATGACAGAGCAGTGTTTCGTCCAGAGGATTAGCTAGGTGGCGGTAATGAGCTACAAACTTCCAAGCACCATCACCGTGGCTAATTTAGTTTCTAATTTTAATTCATTTAGGCTAAAATTGTCTTGTTTATTCTAATAAATTTACACCTTTATTCTCAGGGAATATCCAAGTGTTATTCTCATACATTCATGACTTTAATTTTGAAAATTCTGAGAGCTTTTTATTTACCTGCATTTCTCTAAAAACACCATGGTACTGTTGTGAGTTGAAACTTTGTTAAAAACGAGCAGGTCTTCATGCAGTGAATCTATACGGTTGTAGAATACTGTCGACTTAAATCCATGAAGAACCTCCAGGTAACTCAGATTCTTTGCTTCCTCTCTGGACGCCTCTGATTGAACGACAGCACCCACAGTGGTTTGATGAAAGTTGCAGTTGCAGATTTACAGCATCTCTCAGCTCAGCCGATGTGTTGATGGTTATGCGGTGTAATTGGCTGCTGTGGTTTCCTTGTGGGCCCGCTGAGGTAAACACCTGGTTAAACCTTTGATTGGCCCTGTGAGGTGCTTCACTGGATTTCCTAACAAGAATGAAGTCTGTCAGATACTGCAGTGCAGACGGAGGCTGTCCCAGTTTATCAGGACTCTCTGGTACAGTACATCAGTTTTCATTTAGCGCACCAGTAATTACTGAGTCCTTTCCATTTTGTATCTTTATTACGTTTTCACCTCCATTTGGTTTGTTTGTTTGTTTTTTTTTACAAAAAAACTATCAAACAGATATATAGAGTTTTCTTTTGGTATATCCCAAAGAATAAGGTGTTAACCTTGATGTGACGTGATCCTGTCTGGAAAGAATCCAGGAAAAATCTGTTATAAGAAAGATAGTGTTACTGTTTCACCACCAGAGGGCTAATATAGTGACTAATATTATCTTGTTTTAGATAATGCTACTGTTGTTAGGCTAATGTACTGGTGAAAGTTATTTTATTTAGGCTAATATTTTCATTCTCGGACTAATGTGGCTAACGTTATCATATTTCTTAGGGCAGCAGTGTTCCATCTGTAGCATCAGTACAGCTGGAACATACTTTCATGGAGGTTTGTGCTCCATCAGGTCTTTCTAGTTTGTTTTTTTGAAGTAGTTTGACATCACTTCATACACAAAACAGCTTTCTGGTTTGTGTATAAGTCGTTGTATCATCAGCATGTAGTCAGATCTTGACATCAGGATCCTTAAAGTCACACTGAAACCTTATTTCCAGAGGATCTAACTTCTGTATTATGATGTATTTCTATCAAAAACAGGATATATAGGTAGGACAAAACATTTGGAGCAATTTGAATAGAACATTGAGACACAAACCAAACACCATAGCTAGCTAATGTTAGTTACTAATGACACTGTTGGAATAAACTACTGATTACCACTACAGCTGATGTATTTTTTAACCAGGAGGTAAATGTAATTGAACCTTAAAAGGATTTTTTTTTTGTTTTATTTCTTTAAATAATCCTCTGAGCAGCCTGTTAAATATCTGTGGAGTTATTGATCATTGAAGATCTGGTTACCGACCTCTCCTTCTATCTCATAGCGAAGCCACCACTCCTTACATGATTTATAGTCGTTTAGATTGAAAGGGAGAGCCAGAGTCCCCTCCCGATCCCCCCGCTGGCCTGCACATGCTACATACATGTGCAACAACATGCACACACACATACACACAGAGTGATGTGATTGCAGTGATGCAGCAGAGCGTTGAGGTTGAAGCTGAGGTTGAGATTGTCCTCTGTAACTGGTTTAACTAGGACTTCTCAGATGATGGTGGATGGAGGAGGATGGAGGAGGATGGAGGAGGATGGAGGAGAATTGAGGAGGGTGGAGGATCAAGGTGGATGATGGACGTGGATGGAGGGGCACTGAGGAGGTTGGAGGACGATTATGGAGAATGGAGGAGGAGGGTTGAGAAAGATGGAGGTGGATAATGGCAGATGATGGACGTAGATGAAGGTGGATGGAGGAGGATTGAGGCGGATGATGAAGGATGGAGTATGGAGGGGGATGGAGGAGGATGGAAGTGGATGTAAAGACAAACTGAACTGAGCAGAGATAATTTAGGCTAACATTAACTA
>OOFC01034552.1:44716-60936 GCA_900323345.1 Pseudochromis fuscus | reverse complement strand
AAGCCGCTATTGTATTTATTAGAACAGTTTCATGTGGTCCACTCTGACCGGGTCTGATGTGATGAGGCTAAATGTATCGGCGGCGCGGAGCTTGCTAGCTTGTAAAAAGCTAACGAGCTTCGTGCCGCCGATACATGAAAAACACTGGTGTTTAAGCCGCAGGGTTCAAAGCGTCAAAAAAAGTAGCGGCTTATAGTCCAGAAAATACAGTACATACAATTACATGCCTAAGCCACAGGAACAAACAAACTGTAAGCATATACTGTACATTTGAGAAATTATTGTTACTGCAGTATGTTAAAAAAAACGTACTACCTCATTAACAAACCGATCACAGTCATGCATGACAAGCCCAACAATTAAGCACCACTTGGGATATAATTATTCATTTAAGTTGATTTTTATATTTTACAATTAGCAACTTCTTTACCAACCTGCAGCTTAGCATAGCAGGTAACCTAGAGCACAAGCCAAGATTTTAAAATAAGGCTCTTATTTTTTGCAGCTGCATCAACACTGATGAAATAATAATCCCAGTGCCTGTCTGTTTTTGGCAGATAGTGTATAATATTGTAAGATATGGGATTTTTTTTTTTTCGTTGTTTGTGGTAACTGTTAATTTCCTTTCCTCCAGGATTTCCTGTATGTGTTCCCCACCTCCCTCCAGGCTGCCCGGGCAGGTAATGCCATCCATGCTATCATGCTGTACAGGAGAAAACTGGACAGAGCTCAGATCAAACCAGTGAGTATAGCGCCTCTGTGTAAACCCCGCTTCACCCTTTTTAATGATTCTGTTAAACTTCATTTTAATCTGCAGACACTGTGCCAGCTGTTGTATAGATTACGTTAGTTCATGTTTGATCAGATCAGTTCGTAAATGTTTAACCTTCTCACTTATAATTCACTGATTAATAGATGTTATCAGTGTGTTTGTCTTCAGAGTTTACAGTGAGAGCTGCTTATCATTCACAGCCTTTTTTTTCCTGTGTACTTTGATGTTTATTTGTTATCCACAATCTCACTAATGATTATGCAGATACCTGATCTCATTCTCAGCTCACTGTGTCTAACTGTGATGTTGGAATGAGTCCTTAACTGTGCTTTTCTTGCTTGCCCGGATGATATCCAGCTGTGATTACTGTCAAAGCAAGAGCCGCATGCATATTCTGAAGGCTTAATTAATAAGGCTTATTGAAGGCTGGTGATGTAACTGACAAACTCTAGTGTCGTCTTTTCCCGCACCTCTCAGTCCTTTTGCCTTTAACCAACCTGCATGATGCAAATTCTTATCTGATTTGCACAATACTACTACACGTTGTGTAAACGCACACTTACCTCCAGCAAAAGACCAGTTGTATGCATTTCTACAATCACCAGTGCATGAGCCCGCTCTGTTCCACACTCACATTCGGTTGTCTCTGTTTTGTCCTTTCGCTGTGTCGGACGCTGCGTTAGATTTACTTGCTGGCCAACAAGGTTCCTCTGTGTTCGGCTCAGTGGGAGCGAATGTTTAACACCTCCCGCGTTCCTGGTTTGGAGACAGGTAAGAGGAGGGCACATCTCCGCCGTGCCCTCTGAACCCTCGACCCCGTGAACCCTAGTCATCGCCGCGGCAACAGCCTTTGGAAACCCTGACTGCTACACTCATTCTCAACAGCACAGCTCTGGAACACCTCAACGTCTGATTGGCTATTGTGGAAATAAATGTTTCAATTAGTAATTTGTTACAACTGAACATCCTAAAAGTATCAACAGTTTAGTTACATTTCTACTGTACATCAGAGCTTTGATGGTGGTATTGAGTTGGCACGCCACTGGTTTCTGGACCCTGCTCATGTCTCCTTTCCTGGCAGCCCTCTGAGGTCCCTCCTGCTCCTTAAGACTGCTTATCAAATCAATCCTCATCACTCCCTCTCCCCCTACATCCATGCTCCTCTCCATGTAGGTGTGTGTCCAGCTCTGCTCTCTGGGGATTTTAGAGAATTAGTTTGTCATCTCTATGTGTTTGACTCTCCCCTTTTGCTTTTCAGCTCATGCTCCTACACACTATTCCCATGTGCTCAGCCCAATACGAGCGTATGTTCAACACGAGTCGTGTCCCAGGTGTAGACACAGGTAGAGTCTTTTAGCAGTGCCGCCTCCTCCACACTACTCCTACTGTGTTTCTCCTTGGGACATTTGTCCATCTGTTTTTAACTAGACATAATTAGACCAACATGAATTCATAATGCATGTGTGCTGGTCTGTGCACATTCAAAGACTAATTTGCATGTGACTGAAATCTAGTTTCCGGGTTTTAGAAGACAGTACAGTGAAGTGTTAAGGTAAGACCTGGAAATGTCAAAGTGTGTCCTCAATTGAATACAAAAGCTAAGAAAATATTCATAAAAGGACTTTATGAGTATTTTTTCATGTACAGTTGAGTATGTGTCACATGGGGCTATAAGGATAAATGAACCTTTTTACTGTTACTCCTGCATGCTGAGCATAAGTTGAACTGTGAGACAACAGCAATCTGTTCTGCAGCTGAAATGTAATATGACTTAAACAAGAAGTTTATTGAATCAGACCTAGGTGCTGTTATTTAGTTATTAAAGATCTAACATGATATGTAATGCACGGCCTGTGTGTGAAGCACCTGCAATGGTTGAGATAACATTTGATCCCATAACCAAGACAAGGGCCAGTTTAATATCAAATCATAAAGTTTGTAGACATTGAGTTGTAATTTTATGTAAATGTATATATTAGACACTCTGGGATCTGTAATAGAGGACAGGATGTAATGTATTTAAAATTAATTGAAAGATATAAAAAAAGTTAATTCTGTCTTTAATACATTTAATTAAATATATGAGTGATAGAGTATGAATTACCCATTTGGTTGTGTTAAGGGTTTTGTAGATATGAAGATAGGCGTTATTGTTGTAAATTGAACTTATTACAAACTATTTAAATATTGCTGGCGGTGTGTTGTACTGTACAGAAGCTCAGTAGGCTCAGTATCATCCGGATGTGAGGTGGTTGTTGTCCTTTGGGTTGGTCCTAGTATCTTTTCCTCCCCTTGTCTGTAACAACAAGGTCAATGCTTGTTTGAACAGTGAGCGTAACCAAAACAACATCAACAATATAACTTTGCAGCAAAGTTAACATGCAAACAATTGAACTGGTTTCTCTGCTCGAACAAACATTGTCTCAGTTCGTTGTATTCCCAAATCACTTCCCTGTTCCCAAAGTACCTTCCCTTTTCATCCCACTTCCCGCACTTCCCATTTCAAGCTTCTTTTAGTTTTTTTTAGCGAAATAGCCCCCCCATCAGCACACAGTACATCACTTGGAAATGTCATCACCTAAACAAACATCCAAACACAAATAACAGTCGTCAAGTGTTCTGCTCATAACAGAACTCCATGAATATCATTTTACTTGTCCCCACAAATAAAATGATCCGACATCCATTTGAATTACTGTAGAAAAAAAAAAAACACAAGTTATGTAGTGTGCAAAAACCTTGTTAAACTTGTAGCAACATACATGTACAATCCTATGATTGTAGTCCTCTTAATAATAACCCCAACATCCCTCCAATTGTGTCTTTTTTTTTTTCCTTTTGTTTTCCATTTCTTCTTCTCTCCCCACCACTGGTCCGTCTCTCTCTCAGACGTCCTTCAGCACATGAACGAGAGCAAGCACATAGCTGTGTACCATAAAGGCCGATACTTCAAGGTGTGGATGTTTTATGACGGGCGGCTGCTGTTGCCACGGGAGATCGAGCAGCAGATGGAGAGGATCCTGGCAGACAAGTCGGAGCCCCTGCCAGGAGAGGAGAAACTAGCTGCACTCACTGCAGGGGACAGGTGGGTGGTAGTACAGTATGAGCTGGGGTCAATATTGATGTGGGGACACTATATTGATGTTTACGTACTGAAGGACAGCAGAAGGTAACAAAATAATGTTTCCAAGCTGATGTGTCCATTGACATGTTGAGAACTGGAACCAAACAATGTTGCAGTTTTTGACAGCGATCAGTGTTTTAGGGTGTAAAATCTTAATGTAATTAATGTAATTATTATTACATTATATTATTTTAAGGATGGCTTAAATTTAACATGAATGAAATTTGTTGTCAACTGGGTGTTATGCATTTATTCAAAATAAATTACCTTGGTATTTTGGTAATTTTTGATTAAAAAATATCATGTAATAAGCTGGAATCAGCCGACTGCACTGGCCTCAAAAACTGTATAACAAATGGATGAACCTCACATGACATCACCTGTTGGTTTTTAGATTCGCATTTTGAGTTTCACATTTAAAGGCTGCCATGCTAGGCTTTTGGAGCCAGAAGTGACCATATATGGACATAAGGGAGGAATGAGGAAGTTGGGTTGAAAGGTCAAATCCTTGAACCTGAGGATACTTCCCAATGTGTATGAGACTGGAGGTCAGGGCTTCACTCATTAGAGATGCCGCTAAATATTCGTCTTTCTGAAGCCTCATATCTAGTTAATAATTTTATTAGATTATTAATAATTTTTCATATGAACTATGAGATCACTAGTAAGAAGAACTGACGTTAGCTAATGACATCAGAATGACCCGTGAAAAGAATTGTTTTTTTGACTGACAATTTTTGAATTGAAATCAATTGGAGTCTGAATTTTCAGCATCCAGTGGTGGTTGGGAGTATTACACTTTTTTCACTTCTGCATTGGCCTCATTGTGACACCCGATTGCCTCGTCCATTTCTGTATACAGTCTGTGGTTGGCCTTTGATTGGATTAGAGTTGAGGTTTTTTTTGGGTGTAGTAAAGGGCGTGGCATTGACCACAGAAATGCAAAGAAACAGCTGCACCGCCCTCTCACACTTTTCACCACACTGAAGATGACACATAGATCTGTAACCTCCTCACTGAAGTCGTATTTTTCCTGCTACACTGACTCCCATTTTTTTAAAATGATTTACAGTCATGCAGTTACACCTATGCTACATGTGATGCATACTATCAATACCAGACCTCTCGTATTGTTCCCATCTGTAGGACTCCATGGGCAAAGGCCCGTGACACATACTTCAGCCGTGGTAAGAACAAGCAAGCTCTGGATGCCATCGAGAAGGCCGCCTTCTGCGTAACCCTCGATGACACCGAGCAACGTTTCGACGCCGACAACCCAGTCAAGTCTCTGGACAGTTACGCCAAGTCCTTGCTTCATGGAAAATGCTACGACAGGTGTGGGGAGACGACCTTCATATGTTCCTGTCTGATTTTCCACGAGTGGGTGGTGTAATGTCAAGGTCACGGTGTTAATTCTTTGCTCTCCTTCAGGTGGTTCGATAAGTCCTTTAATCTGATAGTTTTCAAGAACGGCACCATGGGACTGAATGCAGAACATTCCTGGGCAGATGCTCCCATCATTGGCCATTTATGGGAGGTACGGCAGTATAGTTTATTTAAACATCTGTGCACTAATTGTCACAGGAAATCCTGCAAGTGAAAACTGATGAATATTTTAGTGTACCTGCTGTTATTAGCATAAGGAAAGCACAAGTATTACATTAAACTAACTCAACATTGTGAGCATGCAACGCCATGAAATTTGCATCACCTGTGACACTGAGTTAAAACATGACTCTGTTGCAGCATGTACTTTCCATGGACCCTGTTAAGCTGGGATACAATGAGGAGGGTCACTGCAATGGGGAGCCTCATCCCAACCTGCCCGGTCCTCAGAGGCTGCAGTGGGACTTCCCTGCTGAGGTAAGACCGCCACGAAGTCTCACACTGCACAGCGTGATTTGATGCTGACAGATCTTGGCTTCCCTCTGCTGGCAGCTTGAACTATATGCACCAAGTTAATGATGTATGGATGCATATACCTGCTGGGTTTCGAAACTGATGGTAAAATACGTCATAATAGTCATATAGTTTTAACTACATTTTATTAATCTGACTTGTTTTTATTGAAATGCATTATTAATATTTTGTAATTAATGCCGGGCTATGTTTGACAAGATAAACCTACATGTGTATCCCGTCCTCTAGTGCCAGGACATCATTGAGAGCTCACTGACAGTCGCCAGGACTCTGGCAGATGACGTGGACAGTCACATTTTCCCCTTCAGTGACTTTGGGAAGGGACTGATTAAGAAGTGCCGCACCAGTCCTGATGCCTTCATCCAGATCGCCCTTCAACTGGCCCATTACAGAGTAAGTGCCTCCAACCCTCTGGTTTCTTGTTTGTCAGTAAAACACTGAAGTATATAATCTGGCAAATATACACGTATATACTGTTGTTTTATGTAATGTTTCATCATTAAGACTTGAACATTTGAGGATCTGACCTCTCAGGAGGTATCAGAGCAGAGCAGAAACACTCCTCCTCAATTCCAGCAGAGGGCAGTCACAACCAGACAGCTAACACATTACTGAAGACAGTCACACACTGTCGGTGCATTATTCGTTCAAACCATTGTTAATCCATTGATTTTCTATTAATTTTGTGGTTTATTTGATAATACAAAATGCACACATTCACCATTTGGTTTAATATTGCATTTTGAATAAAGCATTTTCTGGTATTTTTGCTATTTAGACTATTGTAAATGTACACGCCCCTTGCTTACTTCTGTACCTGACGTATCTTGTGTCTCAACAGGACAAAGGGAAGTTCTGTCTGACGTATGAAGCCTCCATGACGCGGCTCTTCCGTGAAGGTCGGACAGAAACCGTGCGCTCGTGCACCATGGAGACTTGTGCCTTCGTTCGCTCCATGATCAGAGATGAGACGGTACGTCTGAATCTCAGTAACACACCAAGCCTTTGATCACGGCGCTAATGATCCTCACTGAATATTATTGCAGTATGCTTTACCTTCATTTCTTCCCGGTCACTTCAGAGAGAAGAGCGTCTCAAGTTGCTCAAACAGGCAGCAGAGAAGCACCAAAACATGTACCGCCTGGCAATGACAGGACAGGGCATCGATCGCCACCTTTTCTGTCTCTATGTGGTTTCCAAATACCTGGGAGAGGACTCAGCCTTCCTGAAGGAGGTATGAGCTGCTGCTGCTGCTGCAACTTTATAAGGGATTAAAGGTTCTTAACACTGTCAAAGTTTATGTTGTAAATCACCCCCCCAAATCAATGTGATGTTGCTAAGGTGGATCAGTTCATGGACCAGTTTTGGTGTTTTATTTATCAGAAATGGTTATTTTCAGAGTGCATCTGATCATGTTTTCAATGACAATGAAACGTGTGTGTGTTTTGCCTCTATCAGTGAGTTTGATATGAGTTACTTTTATGTTCAGGTCCTCTCTGAGCCGTGGAGGCTGTCCACCAGCCAGACCCCTCTGCAGCAGCTCGAGCTGTTCGATCTGGTCAGACACCCAGAATATGTGTCCTCCGGAGGTGGATTTGGTCCTGTAAGTCATCCATTTCCATTTCCATGTTTTAATCAGAATTTTTTCATGTATGTCATCATTTAGGGAAGAAAAAGTCTGTTTGTGCACTCTAAAAAAATACTGAGTTGTTTTAACGCAGAGATGGGTAAACTATATGTTGAGTTAATTTAATTCAGCAAAATGGGTGGTGCATTTTATTGTGTTTAGCCACAATAAATTGAACCAAATTTTTTTTCTGTTTTTCACCCATTGTTTCATTATTTTTAGCCAGCTTTTTGATGTTTTTACCAACATTTTCTTGTTTTGTCCCAGTACAGGTAAAAACAGTACATTTTGCTTGGTTAAATTAACCCAGCTCCGAGTTAGTCCAATACTTCAACAATCCAATATTTTAACATCAGAAATTCACTCATTTTGGAAATATAGTTTGAAACTCTATAGATGACTGTTGGTGACTGAACTCTTGTCTGTCTTTTCTTTTGTCCACAAGGTGGCTGATGATGGATACGGTGTCTCCTACATCATTGTTGGGGAGAACCTCATCAACTTCCACATCTCCAGCAAACACTCAAGTCCTGAAACTGTAAGATCACAAGTTTTAGACTCTTATTTGTCCATTAATTCATGAAGAGACTTTTTGAAATCCTTTTTTTTCCCCTTATGTTTTAGGACTCTCATCGTTTTGGCGCCAACATCAGACAGTCCATGTTGGACATCCTGGATCTCTTCCAGCTCGACAAGAAAGCCACAAAGTGATGGTGCTTGCTGTTCATTGGTGGAATCGACATAAGAAACTGTTTTAGTAAAACATATATTCTTCCTGAAGCTTGTACAGAATCAAATTGTTGGGTTTGGGGTTTATTTTTAAGTTAATCGATGTCACAGAAAATAAGGATGATTGAAAGTTATTTGGAAACATTATTGTCAATATGTTTGTGAGGCTTATATTGTGCTGTATGTTGAGGCAAGGTGAGATTCTGGTGACGTTTGATGGTGTACAGTTGGTGCACGGATCAAAGTTTGTATTTACAGGACTGTACGCACCGGTGCCTTAGTGACCCGCTTATGTAAAAAAGGGCAAAAAGGGAGGAGGAACTTCTTGTGTGGGTTAAAGTCTGTATTAACACAGTAAAACACATTTCAGCTAAAGGTTTGATCAGTAGCATCATCCAACATTGGAATCACAATTCAAGTTGTGAGATATTGCAATATTTTAATTATAGTTTGTCCCCATTATACTATACTTTAAGTTTTTTTTAAAGCTTCTTCTTGTCTCTTCAATAGCAGCTCCCGAGTCACATGTAACTGACCAAAGCAGCAAAGTTAACCATCATCAACAAATTGCATGTTGTGGTGTCTGTTAATTTCATAACGCTTCGAGTAGAGGTTGAATCTGTGGGCTGAACAGTTGTATCCAATAATCAAACAGCTACAGGCTTCAAATCTGTATTTATATGAATTATGAATAAATGTAGAGCGGCTCTGTATCAGTGTGATGCTGAACACAGAAGACAGGGAGCTCCGGTCGTTGCATCTCCATCGCATTTCTGACTCACGTGCGCAGCCGGTGTGTTTGTTCAGTTTTTAGCTGCTATGATTTTTACTACGATTTGTAGCGACACAGGCAGATGTGGGTGTTTGTTGTTTTCATACTCAGGTTTTGTTCTCTTGGTGTCCTCTAGAAGCGCTGGCTGCAGCATTGGAAAAATTAATGCTTATGCTGGCATGTATATGTGCACAAGTAGAGGCAGTTGAAATGCAGTACGATGCCTCGTGACCCACGTTGAAGTGATTTTTTTTTTTTTTTTTTTTTTTTTTTTTAGTTTAGCATGAAGTTTGCAGTGGGAGTGAGCATTAACACAGCACGGTGTGTTTCTGGGGGGTTAATCCGACGCAGTGTGTGGCCAACAGTGAGTTCACGTCTCCTTTCTGACAAGTGGGTTAACTATTACTTAAACTCTGTCGTGCACTCCATGATTGTCTTTTAGTTCAAACTAACCAACTAGCCTTGCGTCACATCAAGGTGAATTGTAAAACCTTCACGAGCGGTCTGTGAGGTTGTCGGTGTTGCAGCTGTCGTTGCCGAGCCTCAGATGAGATGGAGAGTCTCCCAGCGGGTTGTTGGTTCTCTCCAGTACAGTAGGAAACCTCTGCTTCACGTGCAGTTATTTTTAGGAAGGGGCGGATGTAGACAGGTTGTCATGTATAGCAGCGGGTTTTTATATCATGTATATGTTGTCAATTCATCATATTTATTTTTTCTGGGTTTTAACTTCTTTGTTCACACGTAACATGCATATTTACCAGCTCGATGTGGTGAATGACAGGCACTAAGTTAAAGCAATGGACAAAATGCTTTTTTTTTTTCTTTTTTTTTTCTTTTTGTTGTTGGACATGACAGTTTTGTTGTCACAGACTTTGCCAGTATGTTGTAGTTGTATGAATTTTTATCTCAGTAGAACTCATGTTTACACTGCTGCATGTTTTTTGAAGATGAAGCTGTATATGTTTGCCTTTAATTTAAAAGATGTGTAAGAAAAAAAACAAACAAACCGACAAGCAGCTGATATACCAAACCAAGTTTTAACAATAAAGTGAATGTCAGACAGCTGCATCATCTCTGTGTGTGTGTCACCTCTTACTTTATAACACTGATCATTTAATAACTTGGGAATGTAGGTGTCAGATATTTAAAATTTGGATAAATCTGAATTGATGAATGAATTATTAGATTAATCTTGATTGATAGAAATGGTTTGATAATTGGTTCTTTATTGATTTTATATCGAAAATAAAGAGCTAATAAGATCATTTCTGAAAGTCAAAATTCCTTCATCACGAGGCATTTCATGGAGGCTGACATTGTTAATATTTCAACCAATCAGAAAAATGAAGTGGAAAAATAGGTTTTTCTGATTGGTTCAAATGTTGTGACATCACATGGGCTCAGCATGTTGTAGCTACACACCTGAGTTAAACTGCAGAACGACTGGGATTGTTGTACATTACACCCACAGTCCACAACAAATCCATACCTGCTGCAACCATACATGTAGAGTAATCATTCAGCCTTGAGCCCATGTGATGTCATCAATCATGGCAGCCCAGTAATGGCGTTAGGACTGCACAAAAAACAGTCAGAACTTTTTCATAAATTATCAAATATGCCTGAAGTTTATCTTATGGCCTCTCAATATTACAGTCTATCAACCTGTGCATGTGTATATATTAAATTTTCTAGTTAAATAAATCACAACTAGACCTGACGACAGTTTTGATGATCACTGGAGTTGTTACACTTCATCCCCAATGAGGATATAACAAATCTGTACCAAACTATATGGTAATCAATCCATGTAATCTTGAGACCCTTTAACCTAAAACTTAAAAACACAGACGTGAGAGGGAAAAAAATAATCACAGTAAGAAGGCTTCATCATATGGGGGCGATGAGCGGGAAACAAATCGCAATCTGTCCATTTATTGCCCAGCTACCCTGCAGCTAGAAAAGTTGCAGCTTTAATTTGGTGAAATCAACAGATCATTTTCTTTGCTGAAATTAAGAAACTCTCTCAAGTACAAAGGTCATGCACTTTGCACCTTGACACGGGTGTATCCCACGTCGCCATGTCGCTCAGCTTTTCTTAGTTCTGACAATTTGTAAACTGCTGGAAACCGGTCCGGTGTGAAAACGAGATCTTTCTCTCCTTAGCTCAGTGTTTACTTAATCGAAGGGAAGCCGGGTGATGGCACCAGGCTGCCATCTGGACAGGTGGTTGGGCTCAAGTGGACGGCACCGAGGAGTCAGTTCCGTCTCCGAGGGTATTAATAAGTCCCTCCACTCGGGCTGTTCAGTGGGTGTATTCAGTGATTAACTTAAATTAAACGGAAGACATTTAAAGGCATCGCGAGGTGATAGATTTCCAAAGAGGGCAGGCAGGAAGTGATTACATGTGCCTGTTTTCCTCTCAGCTCCTGTGCACCAACCTTATGTCCCGCTCTCTCTTTCTCACCCACACACACCTCCACAATGGTACACCCCCACCAACCCACCCCGGTGTCACCCCACCCTGGGCTTCCGATAGCAGGCTAACATTTCAAGACTGCATTCCTGAGGTCTGCTTGCTCCTCATCTACTCTGGGAACCTGCAGTTTGGCCACATGAGCAAAAGGATCCATTTCAAAGCCGGTTCTTTGTATACATTATTTATTTATTTATTTTTTTTTAATGTCTTCATCAAAACCCTGAAGCGCGCTTTTCGGTGCGATAAAGAAATCTGTGTAAACAAAAGGTGAAAGGTCGTTTTCTTTTCTGTTTCCGAATACAAGACAAACGATGACAAATCCACGAAGCTTCAACCGCTGGCTCGTGGACAACAAGCTTTTAAATTGTACACCTAATTGGCAAGCTGGAAAACCCATTCACTCAGGAGCAGACATTGAAACCTAAAACCTTGACTTGCACTTTCTAAAAGTAGACTTTGGGAAAGATCTGCGGCCTCCTGCTTGTCACCAGTTTAATTCATGTGCCACTTGCTTCACAACACCCTCAAAGAAAAGTCGGGGAGCCAATGTTGCCTATCCTGTTTTATAAGCTATTCATGCAGCAGGAGCAGGGATGGTTCCACTTTGTCCACTGGTAATCACTGGTACTTGTTGACAGCGGGGAATATCATTGTTCTAATTGCCGCTACTGTTTGTAGATCATTGGTGTCATTCTTGATTTGGGTTCTGGCAGGACAGTTTGTTTTTCCTGCACTGCTGGACGACTTACGTAAGTCTCTGTTATGCCCCCAAACTAATTGGGTTGAATGTTACATGTTGATTCAGTGAATGAGGGAAAAAAAAAAAAATTGGACCACTGTGTCCTGCTGCTAAATGTTAGTTTAAGGGTGGATGTCTTCGACCACAAGATTTTTGGAAGGAACTGAACTATTGTGGCGTGAATTAACGGGGAGGGAGTTTCACTGCTCGGAGAGTGAGGGATCAATTTGAAACATATAACAAATTAACTGAATGTACACACAAGCGCATTAGGAAGAAAATGATATTAAACTCTGGAAATGATCGCCCATAAACTGAAAACAAGGAATCATATATATATATAATGATGAGGGTCATTTAAGGTTTTACACACAAAACTACCAACACCAGCTCTCCAACCTCTGCTCGAGAGCCCTCTCAAGTCTCTAACACTGTAACTTCATCACCTCACAAACCACGGAGCCACACTAGTATGTCTTGTGAATTTTATCTGGCTGAGGACTGCGCCCAGATTTTAAAAAGTGCCATATGAATCTAAGTGATTAAGGCGAGGGTGTAAACGGAGAGGGCGAGCTCGGCGGTTGGCGTGGAGGGACTGTGCATGTCTTCAGCCAGCTGCACCTGTCTAACTGCACTAAAGCAGCAGGGACTGGGCCCCCGAGGTGGACGCCGGCCAAGTGGCAGCAGGAGAGGAAAGGTAAGAAAGAGACGCTTGGCCGAGGGGCTGGACTGCGAACGCGATTCCCCTGAGAATTTCTCCCACCGCGTGCTCACCAGAGCTATAAATAACTTTTATTAGGTTTAAGTGGAATTAGTGCAGATGTTAGTCGTCAGCATGCTCACGGAGATATAGACATAGACTCTCTGGCATGAGGAGAAGAAAGAGGGCGAAGTGTTAATAATAAAAGCCTTGCACACACATGCAAGAGGATACTGACATGGATGTAACAAATATCACAAGTAAAAACAATTTGAGTTCTTCATTTATTTATTGTTGGTTTAGGGTCCAACATGTACATCACAGACTGTTTGATAAAATCATGTAACGTTGCACTGAAGTCAGGAGTTTGCTACTTGAAAGTCGCCGTGTTGGTTGTTTGGATCCAGAAGTGACCATATATGGATATGAAGGGAGGAGTGAGGAGGTGGGTCTGACCTTTTAACCCGAGGTCATTGCCCAAAATGTGTGTGAGACTGTCTTAAGCACTGGTTTCATTGGAGACCAGACCTGTCAATCAAATCAATTTTTTCAGATGAGCCACCAGATCACTGAGAAGAAGAATTAACTTTAGGTAATGACATCAGAATGACTTGTGGGAAAAAAAATGTTGAATGAGTATTTCATGATTGCAGACTATGATTTTTGAATTGAAGTCAGTTGGATCCAGCCTCTAATGGCCATTGGGAGTATTGCACTTTTTTGCACATTGATATTGGACATTTCAATAACTACATTTGGTTTTTGCTCTTTTAATAATTGCACATCGGGGTATTTATTATTTACTGTTCTGCTTTTTTTTTTTGGTCATACTATGTTTCCTATTATTTATTGTATTCTATTCTTATTTTTACTGTATTTCATATATTTTTTATTACTTCTTGCTTTGTGTGTTTAATGTGTTGTGGGGATTGTCAGTGTGTTTTTGCTGTTACTGCTGCATGTAACCAAATAATTTCCTGCAAAGGATCAATAAAGCATCTATCCTTTTTGTACGCACTGTCTCACTTGTGTACGGAGCCTCTAAAGGGATATGAAGGAAAAAAAATGATTAAGAAGGAAAAAATTGCCGGTATATCGTGCGCACCAGATAACTCGAGTTAGCATGAGTAGCACGACTTAGCATTTCCGGTATACAGGTGGAATTTCCGGGTCCACCTTAAAGTGGCATAACGCCTGTGGATGGCGGTGTTCAGTCATTTTCAAGCTAATTCATGAAGTGAAGATTTGAACAAATTATGCATACTCTTCTGTATACCGGAAATGCTATTTCGTGCGCGCAAGATACAACCGTAAATGCTAACTTGTACCAGATAACTATCTCGTGCGCGTGAAATTATCTTTTGCGCATGAGATATTTAAACCTGCCACTATACTTGCAGTTTTTTTTCCATCAAACTTTTTTTTCTTCATGTCCCTTTAGGGGCTCCGTACTTTTGAGCCCCAGTTGCTTTATTTTCTATATACAGACTATGATGAAAAAACAGACATGCAGACTTAAGAAGTGAGACCTGGCTCCACTCACCTGAATGGTCGACTCCCTGATAAAAACCCTGCTGCCCCATTGTGTCATGAAATAAGCTCAACAACCCGAGGAAATGAAGTAAGAAAATGTAAACTTTATTGCAACTTTTTGTCATTCTACGTTCTCTGATTTACAGAAGAGAAAAAAACAACACTTGTAATGGCACAGTCATCGTAATATGTACATTGCTGATACTGCAATAATCCAGACACTCATGTTTGTCCAGATTTAAGAGTGGCATATTAAGGCAACATGGTACGCTCAGTCTGTAGAGGGAAGGAATAACACATCAAAGCTTTTCCTGCAACTTATATGTGAACATACCACAGCATTCCATAAAGGCATCATTAGTATTATAACGGGAAGTCGAAAAGCTCCTCCACGTGAAGGGCTGTGGGAAATCACAGTTTGTCCGTTGTACATTCTGCTCGAGGAGAGATTAAGACGTCAACGTGTTCACAACATACCGCGTTGCACTAAGACATTTGGTGATCTGGTAAGCTTCATTAGACCTGAGTGTTCGAGTTGATACAGTAAACTTGTTATATCAAAGTTGTACAATCAATTTAGTGGTCTAAACGTGGTAAGTTTCCAGAGTCTGTATCATCGCTGCTGGCCAGCTAAGATCGTTTGGCGAAGAACAAATCTATGAAGGAAAGCACTGACAAAAAACAACCTACCATATACAGAGCAATGCAACATGATGTTAGAGATTCTTCATGGGCTGATTTTGAATATAATTAAAGAAATTGACTAATTTACACCTCATTCACTTAGATACATTAAGTCTGGCATCAAACAGCACGAGATATTCAGTTAAAGCTAAACTAATACACTGAAGAAAGCAATGGAAGTGGGTGTAGTTACAAAGACGATCCAAAGGTTAGGCCGAGTCGTGGTGCACATGAGGGCGGAGACTGAATTATTGCACCTCTGTGATTTCAAACGTCAGGCCATGCTTTGATCAGATTTCCGGTAAATCCAGCGTGGATGCTTTTTCTGTGAACGCCACGCTCTCATTTGTAAACACTACGTACAGAAGAGAGCACTGTAGTTGTGTATTTGGCTTCTGGGGAATTAAGCATATTTGATTTTAGAGTTAGGTGAGAAAATTGGTACCACTCATATGTGCAACAATTAGTCAATGGTGTCAAGAAAAATCGATAATAAAATTGTTAAGAGATTTAATTGTGAGGCATCTCCTTCCTTCCTCTCTCTGTGGAGAACTGCACATGTGCAGTAGCATTCAGCTGCAGGTAAACAATATGGCGGCGGCTGATGCTGATTTCCTCTCAGCAGGCTAATAACAGATTTAAAGATGTATTTTTGAATGAAGCAAATAGCATCTTTCCTGTCCTTATTAACTCACAATTTAAACAACCACATGCTAAATTCAAAAGCTGATAGGTAAATATGAGCCATTTAGTAATTATGAGATCCATTATCTGATTAGTCGATCAATCGTTTCAATAGTTGATGATGACAATCAAAATAGTCGCTAGTTACAGCTCTATAGTTTTTCTACAGATCAAGTGAATGAGCATTATGGTCAGATTGAACTCTTTTGGGACACAAGATTTAAAAACTTGTGTGTTGTAGCTCCATATTTACGATACAGACATGTGAGTGATAACAGTCTCCTCAAAGAAAAAAAAAAATCAGCCAACTTCCCCAGATATCGAGCTACTTATTTAAAAATCTCCTTTCCACCTGTGTGGTGTCGTCAGCAAGGCTTTCTCCAAAATTTCATTTGGCTCTCAGGAAATGAGCATTTCAACACAACATCAGTCAGTTAATTAAAAAAAAAAAAAAAAA
>OOFC01034552.1:14706-43834 GCA_900323345.1 Pseudochromis fuscus | reverse complement strand
GTCTTAGTCTTTTGGATGAAAATGCTTATTAATTTTAGTCACATTTTACTCATTTCTATATGTGATAGTTTTAGTCCAGTTTTAGTCGGTTTCAGTAAAATTAAAAAAAAAAAAAAAAGAAAAGAAAAAAAAAAAAAAACTTCACAAAGAAAATACAAATAATTTCGAACTATAAAGTGCAAGTATAAAAAAATCTTTCTACATATCATCTCAAGATGGAGCCTTGAGACAGGGTCAATGGTCTTTAGTGGAAAAGTGCAAGTTGAGAACAGCCCAAGTATTTAAAAAAAAAAGAATTTGATTCAAAACAGTAACAGGATAAGTCAGGTGTCTCAGTCATGTGACTCAGCTTCTCCGTAAGAAAACAGCCACCTCCTCCAGAGGCACGGGGTAGTCCTGCAGAAACGTCCCCCCGTCGAACACCTGCCCGTTCTGGCTGTCCTGCCATTGGAAGCCCCCGTCAGGTAAATAAATATCCCTCTGCACCGCCCCCTTCTCCACCACCGGTGCCACCAGGATCTGGAAATACACATACACGTAATTTTGGTAAAACAAATTCAGATGTCAGGGAGATTGTATACTTAATTAGCAAAGACATCGGGTTACGACTTGGGGGGGTTGATTCCTACGCTATCGGATGCCAAGTGTATCAGATGCTGACAGAAGGAACTCAATCCCCTCTCATCAGAAACACCATTAAGTCACCTCGTCTCCGATGAGGAACTGGTCATCGATGGTGAAGGTCATGGGGTCACTGGGGCTGAGCCACCACATCGGTCGGTAGATGGGGTTTCCCGTCATCTGCCACTCCTCCGCATACTTCTCTATCAGCGGTACCACATCCCTCTGGTGCTTCGCTATGTAGGTCCGGGTTAGGTTTAGCACCTATGGATCACCAGAGGACATAACAAACAGAGAGCTGTATTTTCATTGAGAACCATATTATTAATATCCAGACAAATAATAGATTTCGTGCAAAGCAGAAACTGAAACCAACGAAAAAAAAGCACTTTTCTAAGTTAAATCATCTGCCACAAGGATTTCAGGACAAGAATAATATTGACAATGAGGTCTGCTAAGGACATTTGTGCCATCTCTCCACCCAGACACGCAGACAGAACTTAACAGCAGCTCATTGTTGACTTAGTGGCTTTAACACTGTCCAAGTTTTTCTCCTGTCTCCCTCTGGCCAAGCTACTGCAGCATTCCTCAAGGGGTCACATCCTCTTCAGTGTCCCATGACAAAAACAAAACTTGACCGCATCTATAAAAAATGTATTTTTATGAGTTGGGATTGAGAACATTTGTAGGAATGAGCTTGACTCACAGCCCGGGTTTGAGTGGATCTTTCTCTAATTGAGAAGCCAGGCATGTGTGTGGGTTTGAGGTTTTTATTGCGATTTGATTCCAGTGCGGTCGCTGCTGTGACCTGTCTGTGACTGACTCAAATCTCACACGTTCTGGAAATAAAGGTGCACCACATGTAAACTACAGTAAAACGACCATAAAATAGCCATTTATCATGCGCGACGCAGCGGTCCGATCTCCACTAAAATGCCTCCTCGGTCTCACTTCATCAGGGTTTATAAGTTGAAGGCCGTGCAAGAGACCAAAATGGAAAACATTGCTGCTGTCAAACGTCTAGCTGTCCAAAAGGCCTATTTTTATCTTTGTCACGCAACGCAAGTCACAACCAATATATTTTGCTGCCTCCGTCGTCTCCTTGTGGAAAAAATACAGTCGATCACTCCCACTCTGTCACACTTGTCAATTACTCATGGAAATCTTAATTGCCACAATAAAGTATTTTTCCAAGACTTGTCCTCAAATTCATCATCATTCCTGCTGAAGTGGCCCTCGAGAGTGAGAGTGAGCCATAAATCTGGAGTAGGGATTGTAATTCAGAACAGATGGACCCTTAACCACAGGTGAATGAGATGAAGAAAGGCGGAAGGAGGAAGAGGAGGTGGAGAGGGGGGGGAAAAAGTCTTCATCCTCTAAAGAAACATCAAGTGCTTTTTTGTTCGGGGAACCTGAGCTGTGGTACCTCACTGTCAATACTATCAATACCTGTAGGCCTTGTTTTCCTGCTGAACAACAGGAATATCACATTCCTGATTTCCAGCAGAGACGGTTTAGCCCTGCTGTGAGGAGAGCCAGGTCTGGGTTTTTGAAAGATCAGCTCTCAGCACTCCCTAAGCTCCTCCGCAAAAGCATCGGTGGGAACTTCCCTCGAACTGCCGGGTCAATAAACTACATCTCTAATGTCTTTTTTCATGAGCAATGGCTAATCTCCCGCTCCCCGTTTTAGAGCATCTAATTGGCGGCATTCACACCTCACTTCACTTGATCTCTCTCTCCACTGCAAATCTGCACAGAGTGAAAATCGTGTTAACGAGTCTGGAAACGAGTGTGAACCCTCCGTGTTGTCGCTACAGTAATTACATCTAACGCAGATGACGCAGCCGCGACGCTCGGGCCGGTTTGTGATGTGTGTGTGGTTGTGTACCTGGTCCTCTCCGCAGACCCACGGTGGTGTGTGGAAGCTGATAACAGGGAGAAAGGCTGCGATCTCCAGCCAACGGATAAACAACTCCTCATCTGTGACCAGGTCTCCAGACAGAGAGCCACCTGAACGGAGAGGGACAGAGACAGCCATGACACACTGTTGGTACCTGGGACTTCAGTCTCTCGCTTTCTCTGGCTTTTGGGATCAGCAGATTGAAATATATAAGAAACAGAAACAGTCGGTTAAATGGTTTAATAAAACCTTAACCACACAAGATATATAAATACTGAGGATATATGTGATTTAACCTGCAATCTTCATTATTGGAATTTTTAAATAATTAATTTATAGATTTCTTTTCCAGGTTTTCCTCCCATGTTTAGATTAGTAGTACTGTTCAGTTGGTTCTGGATTAGCTTGATCATGTTTTTAAGCCCTTGTCCATAAATCCATTTATTCATATGCTGAAATAACAAACACATCTAAGACAATGTGAATGCTTTATGATCATGGTACAGGAACAGGTGGTAGATTAATAGTTTAAAATGTTTGTGACTGGCAATATATCAGGTTGTCTGTATATGCTACTGACAGCTAATGTTTTCTCCACATCAAAGTAAATAGATTTCTCATATACATCAGCTGTCTGTCTGTCTGTCTGTCTGTCTGTCTGTCTGTCTGTCTGTGATCCATCATCAGAGGCATTTGAGATATTACAGGAATACACTTGATTTTTGTGCCAGAAACCAGAAGCATATTATTTTTCCAATTTTTACAAAAGGGCAAAAATATCAATATCATGCAATTCGAAGTGAGGAAAAAAAAATGACCGATAGGCTGTGGTATTACCTACTGCATCAGGAATGAGGAAGTTGTATCCCAGCAGAGTGTGGTGCAGCAGGGAGGGAATGATGGCCTTCAGGCCCATCGGGCTCCAGTCAGACTGCAAGGGGGTCATCCTCACAAACAGAGGCTTGTGGCTCGACCTGAGACGCACAGAGGATCAGAAAAACTATAAATGTGCCTTAAGAAGAAAAAACTTTTCTGAAGATGTTCTGGAAAAAACGTCAGCTGCTTGTTACCGTGTCCCCGCTGTCATGATGGTGGAGTCTCCTATCCTGGTGGCCAGGTCAGCGAGCAGGCTGATGTACTTGTCACCACCCAGAGTCTGTGGCGGCCGCAGGGCCTGCTCCTCAAACAGATTTCCCTCGCCCCCCTCCAGCATGATGTACTCCATTCCTAAATGGGCCTGCAGGGATCCCACCCTGTCCAGAAACCAGCTCACTGCTCCCGGGTTTGTGATGTTCAGCTTTACACAGAACTTTCCTCGCCACTGACTCATCACAGGGATCTGCAGGATGAAAGGACACAGACACAAACAGATTTTAATCAGAGTTTATTTTACACAACTAATATTTTCTCTATGGGTAATTAACAAATTTAAATAAAAATTAACCACAGTGCTTCTGCTGTTGCAATTATAGATTTTCTGGATTAGGCCACATTCTCGCTGCTCTGCTTTTTATCAAAGTGAAACTGGTGAATGGAGAGAGAGAGCAATGCAGATGGAAAGTATCCACGTTGAAAAAAAATCTGTCTGGTTTCTCGTAAGTTGAGGAAAGTTCATTGTTGTGGAGAAGTGCACTTGATGTTAAATATGTTTTCCATGACTGGACAAATCACAGGAGAAGGAATGTGGAGAGCTTTTTTTTATATTAGCGTATTAAAGATGGTAACTCAGGTAGAAAATGTGGAGTACTGTGAACACAGCTAAGTACTTTACAGGATGACAGGGAGCAGCCTCTCAGGTCTCACCAGCTGTCCCTGAGGGGCCGAGGGGAGACTGAGCCAGTAGGCCTCGGTGCCATCAACGAGGGAGGTGTGGAACTGCGTGGTGTCCACGCCCAGGAAAGGGGACAGGGTGATGGAAATGTTAAGAAGCTTGACAAGCGGGAGGTCCCTGGTCAGTCTCTTGGACATCCCCCTTTTCCTGCTATTGAGGTAGTCATGGTCCTGCAGAAAGAGAGAGACACACACACAACGATACTGTACGACCGCATTAACAAGGCATGTGGGCGCTTCGCTTTGCGACCTTGTAGCTGTGACAATACGACCTCTGTCAGAAGCATTTGACATATGTAATAATCCTCTGAGACTTATATAACTGGGGAACAAAACGTCTTAAGAATATAAAGGCTAACCCCAGGAGGTGAAACAGCTGTGGGAAGAAAGGATTAGCACTTATTGTGTAATTTCTCAGAAGTTTTTTTTTTTTTCTATCTGATGTACTTTTTATCCTATGGAAGAAAAACACAGGAAAAAACACTAAACATATCCTATATTGTGGGCTTATGAAAAAAGCTTAAAAAAAGTTTAGAAACATGGCAACCTTATAACAACCCTTTTATGTTTTTTTCAGATGCCAGTAAGCCAGTCCAAACTAATATGGAAACTGGAGAAGAAAGGTCATAGTGTGACTGATAATTTATGAATACTTGTAAAACCAGAGTGAAAGAGAGGATCATTGTTGCTGCTCATACTTCTGTAGAGCCTTACACTTCAATTCTATAAGTTTCCATGCAGGACTGTACACGTGACTGGATCTTTATAGCTGTAAGTGAGGGGAAACAGGGTGATGCTGAACCAACAACACCGGGGGATAATATCTTTGATGTGCCAAAAAAAAAAAAAATCGCAGATCCTGGGTAAAAAAAACTCTCGTTCACCAAACGGCATCCATCAGCTGACGTGTGTTTTCTCCCCCACTCTCTGTGAACTGGTAGTGGGAACATGCAGCATATGTTTCCATTGTGTATGTATACAGAAACTCCTCCTGGCCTCTCTTCTGATTTCGTGGTCCAGGTCAGATCACAGCATCGAGTCGGTGTCAGGATCACCTGCTCGAGTTAGTCTTGGCTGAGACCCCTTTAAATCTTAACACACACCCAATTCTTCAACCTGAGATGTAGTAGTAGGCGCTCTGTTTGTCTTCTCTCAACTGTATTTGTTTTGTAATGGACCATCACCAGGTGTTGAAACAGACCCACTCCACTGTGGGCTTGTTTCTGTGCAGTTTGCAAAAACATTTCAAGGAAAGTAACTGGATGAATGTAGAACAATAACAGAGAGGAGTGATATTGAAATACTGAGACAAAAAATAATATTTTTGAATTAAAAACACACAAGCTACGAATAACTCCTCAACATTAAGTTTACCTGGAAACTGTATGAGCACGATATATTGCACTAAGAGCCTGGAAATATGACTGTATTCTTGCAGGTATGCTTTAAGACAAAATTGTCAACCTGCCCTCAACCATCTTGTTTTTTTCTACAGTGACTTTTCAGTGAACCTGTCCTCCCTCCTTCCCTCCCCGCCCGTCTCCAGCTCTCTGGAGATCCACTTATAAAAACTCTTTCATCTCGTGCCCTGGCCAGTTTCTCAGCCTCTGACCAGTGAACCCTTTACCAGCTTCACTGCCCTGATGGTTGAGTATGAGGAGGATTATGAGAATCCACAGCGACAAGGCCCAAGAAAAACACCTGAAGGCACAAAGGACGGACCTGAAATCTTCCAGGAAATGCACCTTTCAGGTCCTAATTACTGAATATAAAGTGAAATGACCACTTCTGCCAAGACGATGTCAAGTTATGATAAAATAGTGCTAGAATTGGTCATAATGCAAAAAGAAATAGCTAAGAATTGCTTAAAATTGCTCAATATTTTTCAAAGAATAAAGGTTGAAGAATAGTTGAAAGATTACCGTATTTTCCGGACTATACACCGCTACTTTTTTCCGACGCTTTGAACCCTGCGGCTGAAACACCGGTGTGGCTCATGCATCGGCGGCATGAAGCTCGTTGGCTTTTCTTTTTCATTGCCGCCGATACATTTAGCCTCGTCACATCAGACCAGACCCGGTCAGAGTGGACCACATGAAACTGTTCAAATAAATTTGGTAAATTCTGGAAAATACGGTAAATATTTTAACAAACGAATAAAAATTTAAATCAGTTGAATGATTTAAAGTTCTTAAAAGGGCAAGAAGTAAAGGTACAAAAAGGGGAAGAAGTAGAAAAAGTAGGAACACTAGAAGTAGAACAAGTAGAAAAGTAGAAGTAGAACAAGTAGAAAAGTACACAGTAAGAATACGTCAAATGGGAGTTGAAGACTCTAAATTCATTTCTATTGTAGAAATGAACTGAAAAAAAGTTGAATATCATAAAAAGTACAAGAAGGATAGCGAATGGATTCTGTATGTGGAAGTAGTTATTGTTATTGTTATTATTGTTATTGCTTTTCAGCGTTCCCACTAAAGCTCAGTCTGTTATAGATCTTATTCATGTTCATTTCTTTCTCCAGCAGCCGACCCAGTTTTGAAACCTGGATGAAGAGACAGAGGAGAGGACAGAGTGTGATGTACCATATCAGAGAGGAGGGTGGTGGAATGTTCATTGAGGCTGATGACTCCCTCCCCCAGCTGGTGTCTCCTCAGACGGTTGGAGAAGGTCCTCAACTCCCTCTCCGCCTTCGGCCCTGAATCCACGTTGGCGAGCAGCTTCCAGAACGGCAGCCTATAGGACAGAAAGACACGGAGGGATCATACAGGGTGGATACATTTCTCACAAAATACCCACAATGTTTCAATCACTGACCCCCAATGATGCACCGCTGTCTAAATGACTGACTTACTGTCATCCTGACATCCAGGACATTCACATCTCTCCTAATCTTAATCTCAAACTGGAGCTTACCACAGTGCTTTCATGTTTGGGAGCTCCCTGCTGTGCTCGGAGAGTTGTCGCACCGCTTCCTGGTGAGCAGCTTTTACGTTTTGGGCCACACACACTGTGTACTGCAGAGGGAGACGCTCCATACTAGGCAGTGACTGCAGGCAGAACTGCTGTCTGCTGTCCACCCCGAGCTGCAGGGGAATATCAGGAGACACCAGCACTGCGACACCTGCGTGACAGGAAGCAGACAGGAGGGGGGTGGACATCGATTCATTACATCATGCTTGTCAGAAAAGAATCAATTTAGATTTATAGGGAGTCTGATAAACAGATCAGGTTCAAAGGGTTACATGGTCAAAGTGAAGAAGTAGAAAGCAGTGCAAGACGGTCCATCACAGATTCCTTATATGACATAGTGTGCTTGTGTTACTGAGCCCGGGATGAGTATGACGGATGGAGTGTTGTGGGAGGTAGAGCGCGGGGCTGTGTCAGCTGATATTGCTCCACTCAGATGTAAGAAAAACACTCCCTAGAATGAGCTATAGCAGCATGCAGTTGGATGGGTTTACGCAGAGACCGCTGGCAACTTCTCCGTAGGCCGGTTACACTGCACGCCGATGACAGACGAGTCAGGTAACCACCAGAAAGTCACACTGGTTGTAAAGATGAATCTGATTTATGTCTTTGGGTTTTCTTCTGAGCATCAAAACAAACTAAGAAGATCACTTGGGACTAGATTAGTAAAGTCCTAAAACCTCACAGCTGAGACACTCCCCTGCGCTCTCTCCGACTGTCTGTATCCGCAGCCCTTTCAGAGGGCGTGAGAAATGATAAGAGAATGTGTAGCAGAAAATTGTGTCCGCAGATGTAGCTGCCCTGCAAGGAATGCCTCGTCCCTCTCAGGTTACCCCTACCCTCACCACTTCTCCCCCAACCTGACTCCCACCTTCTCCCTCCCAGCTTTAACTACCTCCTCTTTCCTCTCCTGCTCTGCTTGGCTACAGGTCCGTCTCCTCTAAGGGCAGCGAAACTTAGTATCAATCTGCGCCCCCGGGACAGACTCTCGCTTAGTTTTTGTGCACAATCTGCTCAAGTCAGGCAGATCTGAGATTTGCAGCTGATCAATGAACAGATTAGACAGTCTGAGAACCCTTTGAGAGTCTTGGCTCCCTTTCGCCACCCTCTCCAGTTTCAATGAACTCCCTGTTCTCATGCGGGCAGGGACCAGGAGCAGGCAGGAAACTCATGTACCAGTTTATAATCAGATTAATAGTTTCAGAGATTAGTATTTAAGTACTGCATAAAGCCCGGCGAAGAGCCGTCAACCTCGAGGTAATTCTCACGTGTTTGCAATGGATAATGTCAAAGAGATACTGGTAACACCTCAGCTGCCTCTCACAAGGTATTAGGTCACAACCCAACTGCTTGTTACTGATTCACAAATGGCAGATAAATGTATATTTTTACGAGGAAACATTGTTACATATGATGAAAATTCTAAGAAAATTCCCTAGAATACAGTTGGTAGATGAGTTCGTCTTAAAGCAAAGGGGGTCTGAAACTGTACATGTCGATAGTGTACAGCCGAGTAGAAAGTGGGGCAGTGGAGAAAATGTTATAGGTTTATGGCGGGATGGGAGTGGAATGCAGGCAGTGGAAATAGAGGCAATAAGAGTACACCAGACACCAGGCAGCCCTTCACAATGATGTGCAGATTCATCAGGCTGCAAACAGTGTGTTTCACCAAAGTGCACACGGGGTGGAAAGTGGAGTTAAGGTTTGCGAGCATGACTTCTGGAGTCATATTTAATTTTTATGGGAAATGACACTGCAGAGCCTCAAGGAAGTGGGTCCAAAAACTGCTGCACCCATTATTCCATCCCTGATTAAACATGCAGATTTGAAAGTTAAGTATACTAAATCCTGTCTCGTGTGTTTATACAATTCTAGTCGAAGCACTTTGCACGGAGCGGGCTGCATTTCTTTGCTGTTAGGGAACCCCTGATCATAAAAAAACAACATCTAAAGCTAGTTATATAAGTATTGTGCTCTGTTAGGCTCACATTGTATCTTTAGATGAATATACCAGATGAGAGCGGGAATCAGTGTCATTCAAAGAAAGTGAAGCAGCAGTGAAGTGAGGCCTTGAGTTACTGCCAAAGTGGGGTGCCCAGGAGTAAAAGGGGTAGCAATGGCGAGGGGAGGTGGACCCTATTTTTAGAACAATTTCTTAAAAAATTCCAGCCTTCCTATAAAATATTTTCCACCAGCTCTCAAAAGTGAAATTACACGCCCGACTGAAAGTATCCTCTCACCTTCAAAGCACCAGAAAATGTAAAGATGAATGAAGTTTAATAGGCAGATTTGAATGGTTTGACACACACATTCCTCAATTTTACAGCTGTTAAGCCAACACACAAATCAAATAACCTTCACACACACATGTGAACATACATGCATCATACATGCATTCTCTCACACATTCACACAGACTTTCTTTAAAGGGAAACTGTAGACTTCCAAGAAAAACAGAGCAGGACTTATAGGACCATAAAGGCTCTGCACTTCCTCTCGGCTCAGTCTGAGCTGAAGGTTCGGAGGTGGTAGCGGAGGTGACCCCGTGCACCTTCTCAGGGGTCAGGAAGGTTTTAATGTGGTGTCTAGGAGCTCGGAGAGAGTGGCTGGTCTGATGGAAAATGCTGCGGACCAGATGGGCTGCACTGCTTTACCTGTCATATTTATTCTGTTATTTATAACGCCCGTGCAGACCTGACCGGGGTTATAAAAATGTGCATTCAAACTAACTTTGTGTGAGTCTGTGCAAGTGTGTGTGTGTGTGTCCAGGCATGTATTTCCTTAACAATGGAAATTTAGTTTCTGTGCCCAACCTCAAGAAATTGATGGCCACAAACCTGGGCTCTTGCCATGGTAGTAAATTTCCAATCCCACTTATTGAAAAAATAATGAAACACTAAAGAGACTTTTTCTGCTCTACTCCTATCATCAATCACTTTTATTGTTTCAAGTGTGAGACGCTGTGTTCTGCACAAATAACACGATGAAACTGTGTCCTGTGATCTAAACACCTGACAGTTAATGTTGTGTATTTGCTTCTCGAGTCTGATCTGATCAAGTGAGGGACACAAATGACAGGTTACATGCTCTTCATCCATTTCAAGACTCCACCCCTCTCTCGCCCTTGATGGAAAATATAGGAGGTCGACTGTGGGGAATTTTGTGAGGTGATTTTCATACAGTAGCCTCTCGCATACAAGAGATGACAGCTCGCTTTTAACAAAGCTTCAGTTGGCTGCGTGAGTCATTCTCTAGGTGTTTCACATCTTACTTGTCCGGGAGTGTCGAGGTTTCGGGACAGCTGCCCGGGGACCTCCTGGTGACCTATTGAGCAACACAAATGAGTGTTTTCCTTCTGCGTACGTCTCACTCCTCGATCTTTGGTTGGTGTGAACGGTGGAAATTCAAAAAGAGTCGAAGCTAAACAGAAAAATAAAAGGACACAGCTACAAACTAATAGTATTAGAAGTTTAAGAGAATATATCGATATTTAGTTTTCTGGGTTTTATAAAGCCTAGAAGACAAAACAAATCTCAACTCATGTTCAATTTTGACCTTTTTTGTGGTTTGCTGCTTTTGCTTGCCATGAAACATCACACTGGAAATATGCTCATTGTTCTCTTCCTTGTCATTATAAAGCTCCGATGTATCAAATAAAGTCGATTAACTGTCATTATCTCAAAGAGAAAATCAGAACCCGTGACGGTTACATAAATCTCATCCCTATCTCCGTGCTGTGCTTGGCTAGTTCCCCTCCAAGATACCAAACAACAAATGAGCAGGAGCAGTGAAGTATCATCCCACATGGAAAGACTGAGTCAGAGATAGAAATAAAGGAGAGGGAGATAGTGAAGAGAGGGAAAGAGCAAATTATGCTAAATTGAAAAATGAGTGAGACTGGGTTCAAATAAAGTGAGTTTTGTGCAGTGTATACATCATTCACACCTATACGGAGCATGTGTGGGAGGCGGGGTGATATCTGGTTGTTATAAGTCTTGCAGATATTATATTTTTGTGATTTGCCACTTCATAAAGGCTGGTATAAACAGACGGTATCACGGGCTGATTGAACCCAGCAGCGCGAGGTAATGTCAAAGGTCAAAGTTGCAGCTATCACACTATCACTTATTAAAAACAAACAGGATCATGTGCAGCCATTATTTGTAATGACAGGCAGATGACAGTCATCTCTCTGGTGTTTTATCCTCTCTATGGAAGAATGTAGCCTGAGTACAACTGAAATTGGAAAAATAACAAAGTAGAAAAAGGTTTGAAACAATATCTGAGACAAAACTTATATAGTGCAAAATTATATTTTTCATATGATCTAAAAACTTAGTTAAATTTAAACGAGAAATACATAGATTGGAGCTGTAGTTTGATGCATTTCTAAACTAATTGAATTTATAAATTTAGAGACATTTTTTCCTTAGTTGCTGCTGCTTTCCAGACTTTATGGATCAATTCCCTCACTAACACTTTGTGAACAATTGTAACTTTCATTATAGGAAGACGTTTTCGGACGCCCTCTTCTTGAGAGCACCTTCTAACGTTTGCAGTGCAGGATGTGACTTCAATGATACCTAATCTGTTCTTAGTAGCCCAGTTGTTTTTGTATGGATAAAGACAGGTGGAGCTGTGACAAGTTCCTCCAGTTGGCAACACTCTCAAATGTCACTCCAGTGCACGGTCGCCTGAATCTTCTCTCCCGTGTCTCTGCTTTGCTTTCCTGCCTCTTCTTCTTGCTTTTCTTTGTCTCTCCTTTCGATTCTTGTTAAATATCAACTACTCCTGAGCCATATTTTATTTTGTTGTCGCTTTATGTGCCACTGAGTCTATCCTGCCCTTTAAGCGTTCCCAGGAGTCCTGTTAGATTAGTAATGTCAGTCACAGCTCCATAGTGGCCACCACATTTATAATGCTCTCCGATGACTAACTAGAGTCAGTGAAGACAGCTCCCATGCACACACCTCACATGTACAACAGAAATATCGCTAATGGTCAGCGGGTTCAAACAGCTGTGCCTAATTATACATTAAACTGGAGTGTGTTTATCCTCCCAAAGCAAATTCAGGAAGAAAGGTGACGTCACAGTTTTGATGCAGATTTGTCAGGTCATTATTATAAATTATAGTCACCAAAAAGATCTGGACATGTGGCGACTGTTTTACTTTTTATTATCATTGGAATAGAGCCTTTCCTAAATCTGTTTCCAGGAAGAAAAAAACATGTTTCAGTTCTGCACCAGCTTCCTGTTTCATTAGTGATACTGAGTTCAGTTCATCACACGACATTTGTGGACCTTAATGGCATCATTGCATTGCAGTGCACAGGTAGGATGTCTGTGACTGTATGCAGTGCAATGCACCTGCAGCTAACATGAAGAGGGTCAAATCATAATAATACAGGAAAAAGAAGAATTCACTTTTACATCCATATTTTAATCTTAGTTTCCCAGTTTCTTGAGGAGTTTTGTTTGGAAACACAAGAAGTAACACAGGTAAAGGTGATTAGAAATTACACTGAAGCTACATAGATAAAGATTAATAAAAAATAGTAAATAAAATAACTACCAGAGTGAGGAACAAATCAATAATCGGATTGAACATTTACATAAACTCATGATTTCCTACGATCATCTTGTTCACTATCTGACCATAAATGTGGATTTTTTTTTTGTAAATACATAAAAGCTGCTGTAATTCTTTCCTGCCCTAACATATCCACCACAATAACATCTTGGTGACAACTCTACCACACTGTGCTGTTTGTTGCTGCCTCACTCATGATGCAGCTTAAAGTGTTTGTGCTCAGGATGGTGAAAGTAGCTGACGCACTCTGATAGCCTGATGTTTTTGGATGAGGATAATAAAATGAATGTGCACACCATTGTGACTGGTTATATACAGAGAAAAATAAGTGAGGAATAAATGTGCTTGAAAGTTTTTTGGAAGTTTGGTTTGTGTAAGCCAGGAGTTTTGCATTTGAACATCGCCATTGTTTGGACCCAGAAGTGACCATATTTGGATATGAAGGGAGGAGTGAGGAGGCGGGTCTGACCCTTGAACCCTTGGAGACCAGTATGAAGAATTGACTATGTAATGACATCAGAATGAGTTGTGATACAAAATTATTAGAATTTAATGATTAAAAATTGCAAGTTTATGAATTGATGTTACGTGATGACTCCACGTCTGATAGTTAAACCTTTTGTTGGTGTACATCAGCATCTACAGGTAATATCAATATTAGAATGAGGAGTCTCAGTTCACTACACAAGCATCAGACTGATTGTGTTGTTCTTGTCATCTGTGGAGCATCGATGACACATTAACCAAATCTAAAGCATGACAGTCAGCACATTGTTGGGTCTCTTTAATTTTTAACTCAGGAACAGAAGTAAACATCTGGTACATCTGTCCTGACTGAGCAACTTACAGGAAATCATAAGAAAGCAGCCAAGTTCTGAAATCCTACAAATGATGCTTTCTCAGAACAAAGGAGCACACTGTACACATCTAAGAGCCAAACAAAGACATCCTTGAACTTTAAAGCAAGATATCATGTTAAATATACTTTTAATGCTCCGACAGGCATCGTTGTCATTGCTGAGCATCAGCTTGCTATGTTGGGGGTTATGTACAGTGTGTGACTGTCAGTGGTTTCTTAGCAACATTCAAACAGTTGTTCTCATTGGGATCCCACCTCATCTCGTTTTCTCTGTGCGAAGCTAAACGGGGAAACAAAGGGTTACAGGGTCCTGACAATTACTGCCGTCCTCTCACAAGGTGGAAAAGGGATTTAAGTCATGTGACCCTCTTGTTAAGCCTGCCACTGTTACGTAACATCCCGAAATGTGGATGAGTGTGTGTGCGCGTGCGTGTGTGCATTTGTTTCTGTCAGTATGTGAATGGATGTGTGTGAGGCTGCTGACTAACAATTAGTGAAGTCACATCAGAGGATTGTTTGTATCGCCTTGTTGAGTGACATCATGCCCTCTCACACTCCATACCCACACAGAAATACACCGGCACACATGCACAGACAATCACATCTGAATTATCTTGAGATGTCCACAAATTAAGATTTTTGAATCCGTGTCAGTCTGATAATAATAAAAACTATTTTAAATTTGTATCAAAATCCTAAGGAAACAAATATTTGTTAGTTTAAGAAGCTCAGAAACTAAAGACAACATGAGAGTCCAAAGTTCCTGACACACACACACACACACACACACACACACACACACACAAACAGTACACACGTTCCTCATCAGTCACATTAACCATTCACATCCGCTAGTGGTCCCTGCCTCCCCCCTTTGCCCCCAGGATAAAATCTAACACCCCCAAAATAACCTGGTGAGTTATAAGAGTCAGCAGGGCCCTCACCCAACCTGCCCTTTTAATAGAAACAAAAGGCAATTACCCTGGTATCCCTAAGAGTTAATTTAAGATGCTAAAGGTGGTTTGCTTCCCTTTGTAGTCTAATCTCTAAATTAATAAAGCGAGATGCCACAGACAGTATTGTGTTACGCTCTATTTGAGGGGGCCTAGCCGACCTATGCAGTGAGTGCTGGTGTGTGTTTTAGGGGGATGGATGCTGCTTCTGGAGCCATTTTCTCAGCTCAAACACAAACAAACACTTACATGAGGGGTTGAGGGGGTAAGAAAACACAACAACATCCACAGGGCTTCCCTCGTGCCCTGGGATTCACGCCACACATTGTATACCCACTGATGTGGGGTCAAGTTTCCAGGGCCCTTGTTCTAATGCCAACAGTAAGAAACAGCTGACCCTTTGTCACTTCAAAGATTTGACGGGATCTTTCTTCTTGTAATGTGTGGAGAAGAGCTACTGTATAACCCCACTTTCTCTACTGATACAAAGGATCAACGGTATCAGTGACATCTTACCTGACGAGCCCAGGAAGTAGCGTTCCAGGGCCGAGCCGAATCCAGAGGGATTGTCCTTCAGATCGCTGACAATGAAAGGCTGCATTGTGGCGTTTTGATCGTTAATCGGCCAAGTCTGACCCCGGACACTGGCACCGCCATACCAGGACACGTTGGTCATGGAGAAGCAGTCCTGGAGGGGAAAATAGACACGTGCACACACACATGCAGTCACACACAAACAGAAAAAACAAAGTTAACATTGTAGCTTTGAAAGTAAAACATGTGAAATTGGCTGAAAGATCAAACATGCAGGTTGAGTTTCTTTTTGTTTTACACACTTAAACACACTTGACTTAGAAGGACACTCTTCTCCTTTGGTACAAATTAAACTGAAACGTTCATAATTACTCTAGATTTCTTTTATGACTGAGTATAAGTTGGATCTGACTTTAATTTAAATGTATGTAATATTTAAATGAATCTACTTATTCATATTTAGAGTAACTCACGGTTAGATTTATGCAAAAATGCAGTGCACTCAGTGGGATGTGATGGCTGCAACCTGAGACTGTCTAAGAAAGTATGGCACACAGAGGGGATTGAATGACAGAGGGTTTTCTAAGAGAAAGCTTCCCTTCCCTATTTAACTTTGGGAGACAAATTCACAGACTGAGCTCGGTCGTTTCACGTCAGCAGATCTGGGCTCCGTTAAGAGGTTTCACAAACAGGTGCCAAGTGGTCACCTGAGAGGCTCTGGGCAGGATTTTGGAAATTAAGAAAAAAATAAAGGCGACTTTGGTTTGGAAAGATTTTCTGTGAGCAGTCGCGCCGCATGACAGGGAGTTATGGCGAGGAATGTTCCAGCAGGGACAGATTAACCTCCCCAAACATCGCAATAGTTAAATGCCTTTGATAATTAAGCTGGAAGGGGGGAAAGTACAGTAAGTACTGTGTGCGTAAAGATGCAAAACAACTGTGACGAAGCAGATTTAACACGAAATGAATTCCACTCAGTGCGAGGGATGTAAAAAAAAAAAAAAAAAGTGAGAAGGGATCAGGAAATTACGCAAACAAACAATAACACCACGTCAATTTAAATAAATCCCTCATGATCCTGCGGAGGTTACACATCTTGGAAACAACAAATCAAACTAAAACACTCCAATGAATATAAACTACTGCATTTTTTCACAGAAACACAAGGTGAATTATTCAATTGTACAAACAGCATCCCGCAAAAATGCCGGTTTGAAGCCACTTGTTTCCAAATTTAAAATGCCACTCATTTCCTTTCACTTGTTTTTTTAGTGCAATGTGTGTTTATTTCTGATTTCAGTTGAAAATATGTGTCTTAAAGCATCTGGTAGAACATTTACACACACACACACACACACACACACACAGACACACAACCATCGATATTGTGTAGCCAGATTTTAGAAGGCCTGCTTGTCAAATGTTTTTACACTCATCAACAGTGCACGATTATTTACCAGGTAACACTTTAAAATGAAATCATGGTCTGAATCATGTGCAAAACTACTTTTATTTTGCACATCACATGTTGCGTGCAGTTGATTTTGTTTGGAGTGCACACTGAGAGAAACCCTACCTTCAGCTCCACATGACAGTGCACCGGCGCCCAAGTCATACTGTAGCACTCCGTCTCCGTATCCTCATCCACCTCCAGCGAGATCTTCACCTCGGCCACCGAGTCCCACGTATAGCAGAACTCAGTTTTATTAAGCCAGCACAGGTTCCTCACGAAGGGAACCTCGATGTCGGGGTTCCCCACGTTCCCGACGTCAATTTCCACGTAGGTCTTGTCCTCCGTCAGGGTCTGTATGACCAGCGAGTGGGTTCTTCTCTCCCAGATCAGTCCGCTAAAAGTCCCCCTGAGGATCCAGTTCTTGTTGGGCTGGTCCACCACTTGCCAGTATATGATCCCGATGGTCATTACAAAGAAGACGGCCACCCCGAGACAGGCTATAGCTCCTTTCCAGGTCTCGTTCATCTCCTTCAATCCCGTGTCCCATGTTACCTCTGGGATGGGGCTAGGGTTCCTATTTCGAGCGTGGGGCATGTTGTTTTTGAGATCAGCAAAGAATCAAACACAAAAAATGCTACAGAAATCTCTGTGCGTCAAAAATCTCTGCTGCTTCATCATGTCATGGTGTTTTCAGTGAGGCTACAGTGTAAACCAGCCTACTCTTTATCTTTACACCGTTTACACTGCTGTTTTTTTGCGCAATTGTGCCAGCAACAGAGACCTGTCATGTGAGGAAAGCTGTGAGAAAAAAAATCCCAGCGAGGAAATAAAACAGTATGAATGAATAATTGACTTACCACATACTGCTGCTGTTTTAAAAGAGTTGGATTTGTAAATTGCATTGGCTGCAGTGAGCTCATGAGCAGCCCAAGCCGGGTTTGGCAGCAATGCCTACGAATAGCTCCTAAGACGCTGTCTTGCTTGCCCTGCACTTTCTGACGTAACGCCGGGTTGTTTCTTCAGAGGAAAGGTAGAGAGAGGGAAATGGGGGATCAAGAGGGTTTGGCAGAGTCTTGGAGTTGCCCGCCGGGGTGAGGAGGCCACGGGCAGCCTGGATAGGAAGGACCCCCCATGCGTGCTCGCAAACTCTCCCTGCGCTCTCCGTGCGTAAATACTGTGCAGCCTTGTCATCTGGTGGTTTGGTAGACAGCGAGGGGCGTCAATTGGACATGGCAAGGTCGGGGCACATGCCATGCCTCATCCAAATTTGATCTTGCGGTGTTTAACGTTTTAATGGAGAGCAAGAGGTTATGCCTGGAACTGGAAAGATCTTTGCAGTGGACTTAAGGATATATGCGTTTGAGTTTAGTTTAATAGGCACATAAATCAAATTGTACAAAGGGGCTTAAAATACATTATGAATGAAAAAAAAATTGCTTCACTTTTCATTTTAATTCAGGTATTTTGTTGCCTGTTGAGGTTAGAATAGATGTGGGTAGTTTGTTTGGACAGTTTTGTTCAGTTTACAAAGTGGGATGAGACACCTGTCATCCATCATCCATCCCTGCTCGAGCTCCAGGACCAGATCTCTACACCTCACCATCAAAATCACACACAGTAAAGCAAACTTACAACTTTGCTCATTGTGTAATGTGCAAAACCTGTTTTGTTTTATTTGGCATTATACTTTAGTCTTACTCCACTAGATTTTTAATGCGTTCTGTCATTACATGGGACTTGAAGTTTTAGTTGAATGTCAAATTTAAACATAAACTAAGAAAAAAAAATCCAGTTTCTTAAATGTTGATCTTCCATATTGTCCATATTATTAAAGTATTACTCTTTTAGTCTTTGGAATAAATTGACACCACACTGATAGTCAATACACAGCAAAATATATTGTCCTGATAAATCCAGATGAGCTTTTATCTGACTTTTTTCAAACTTTGGGACAACTTTATCTGTCAACATCAGAAGAAAATTATTAAAAAGATGGTAAAACTGAAAGGAGACTTGGTGGTCAGGATAATTATCTGTGTGCAACTGTGTAGCCACAATTTCAGGACCTGGTTTGCAAATATGTGAGTTTGTTCTCCACCTTAAATGAATTAATCTGCATTACAACATGCAGCAAATGAGACAGATTATCTTTATCTCACTTGCAAAATCAGAATAATGTGTGGTGCTTGTTTTAAGCACGTTTGATTTTCTAATTAGTCCTACTGACACAATATAGGCAAGACCCATTAAGCAACACTGGTATCTGATGTGTTCAGGGTGGTGTGTGGTAATACATCAAAATATATGGTAGGTTTAATGTCCTGTGTGGCTCATATGGCAAACAGAAGACATCTGAGGGCAGGAATGCTGTTTATGAGTGCCTCAAGGGTAGCGACTGATGGTGCGAGTGGTCGAAGGTGGCGTTCATTGGCATTCGGACTGTCAACATCCATTGTGCCTGGAGTTATAATGTCAACATAGTATTACTCGAATGCTGGTTCACTCATACTGTTTGATAACAAATGTGTGTGCTGAGTCAGTGTATGTGCAGGAGGATGCACAGTTAGAAACAAAACAGGCTCATCTCTTAGCTCTACCAGAGGCGTATCCTTTGCTATAACTTTCTGAAACTTAAACCGTACACTGCTCATGTTGATTCATTTTAATTCGGTGTCACTATCCATTTATTTCAACACAGTTCTTACTGTAACATGGTCATGGCTCTATTGGTATCCAACAACAACTTTATCGGACCCAAAAATAAAACAAGAGGAATCATGGCTTGAACAATGTTGTTATGTTTGTAGGTAAAGGTCCTCCGTGGTGCTGTGCACCAGATATCCCGAGAGTGTCGGCTGACATACCTTGAAGATCAGTTGCCCCTGTCCCCGTTTATGCATGTCAGCCCCCCCCGATCCATCACATAACTCTGGCAGGGGCAGAGACACTGGATAAGGCTGTGGGAACCTGTGTGAGCAGTCTACCTAATCACCCCAGTCCAACTTCAGTCACTTTAGAAACCTGTAGAAATCTGTGTGAGACTTTGGGATGATTTAGTGGAAAACTTTCAGGACAGGAGATGATCGTTTGTTGTGTTTCTTGCATTGCTTCTATCTGCACCATCTCATCCGAGTGAGGCAGACAAAGAAGCTTCACAGTCAGTTAGTGTGTCAGTTGTTGTCATGTGATGGTCTGGACTTTCTCACAGTGAATGGTTGTATCAAGTGCTTGGGCATGTGTAGTGACACATTTATGCAGTTTTTCCCCTCA
Source organism: Pseudochromis fuscus (assembly GCA_900323345.1). Classification (NCBI taxonomy): domain Eukaryota; kingdom Metazoa; phylum Chordata; class Actinopteri; family Pseudochromidae; genus Pseudochromis; species Pseudochromis fuscus. The sequence goes on along the minus strand of OOFC01034552.1, from coordinate 23,856 downwards.
AACTCTTTCAAATGTTGCACTTTAGAAAGTCCAATGGTGCAAATGTTAAAGGGCTGCAGACGAGTAGGTGCTTGATTGTCTTTGTGTTCAAGCTTGAATTTGGAGCCTTGAAATTCAAGTTCAACACGGGCCTTGTGGCAGCCAGGCTCCTGGGTCAGAGGTCGGGCTGATGACTTCAACGGAACATCCAGGGGGGAGGGTCTAAATTTACACGCCATCCAGATTGCCCATGACCCTCACATCTATTAATAGTTAGAGGACTGCTACGTGGCATGCACCCGCTCCCTCTGAGTGTGTGAACACGGGACATGAAAAAACAGAGGAATCTGACCTGAACTGGTCACTACCTCTGACCACTAACTAACCGAAGGGGCAACCACTTAAATAGGTGTGGGGTGGACCTGCTAATGGTTTGTGTTTTGTGTGTTAAGTGGACTTACTGCTTCATTCTGGTTACAGCAGGATCAAGGTGGCAAATGACTGTAAACTTCTTCTTACCTTGACAGCAACAGATGATCCCTATGATGTTGAGAATACGTTTCTTTTAAAACAAAAAACATTAAAATGGCTGTAACTTAACAATAACTTTATAAACCTTTTTGTCTTTCTCAGCATGAGCATAATTTCTACTCAGAAGTTGAATTCAATTTTTAGCCACGTCATCATCTTCTGAAGCAGGACTGAAGCTGTTTGCGAGCTAAATAATAGCATCAATAATTTTTGCATGCATATTAAAGAGCTGAAATAAATACAATGTGTTTTATTTACTGTGTTTACGATGATCATTCAGTGTTTTAGCATGCTAGCATTTGTCATGCAGCACCACATACATACATCAGCTTTTGGGAACGTCATAGATTTTATTGTCTGGACATATTAACTTGTTGATGATGCTTAATTCGGGGGATGACCAGTAGGACCAGTAGGACCAGCATTTTCCTTCCAGGAAAAATAACTGTTTGTATAAATGTTATCAATCCAGTAGATGTTTAAAAAATGTCACTTAGAGGCTTTAAAGTGTGACAGCAAAAGTAAAGGGATCACAAAAATCATTACAAACCATGGTAATTCATCAAATAGCTGTTGAGATATTTCTGTGTGTACCATTCGTGAAGCCATGAAACAAGCATAACTAAACTCAGCACAGATCGAGGGGACCCTGATAGATAACAAGCCACTGAGGCTGTATCTCTGAAACATCTGCTACAGATTGTCAACAGGGGATGAGAATGGTTTTATAAACAACTGCTGCCAAAAATGATAATTGGCTCCCCTGATACAGTTCTGCCTCATCCCTGACTGCAGTACATAACACACATAACACACTGTAGTCCAAACCTACTGTATGAGCCCCGCCTGTGGCAGTTAACAGGCCACTGCTGATTCAAGTCTGGACACAAAATTCTCTCATTCATTCCTCTTCCTGTCATCCACCAACTTCCTGTACCTGCTCATCAGTCCCCTCTCTGCAGTTAATCTGGTGCTTGTAACACACTTTATGATTATTATTTTTTAAATCATTATCACTTATTTTAACCAAGCAACAAGCTGGGGGAAATGATTCAAGGAATTAGATTTTTCAAAGAGGGCTAAAATGGCTCGAGAGAGAAACCCTAAAACGGCAGATCCAGTTACGTGCAAAACCATTCGCTTCAGCTGACAAACTTTTCCATCTTCATGTCTGGATCTTCAATTTACCGCTTCCTTTTTTTTCTCCTTCTCCAGGATATTCAATACTGACAACTTCTCCTGACTGCCTGAGAGTCAGAGGGGGAAAGTTTCCATGCGGCCCCAGTGCCCGCTCTTGGCGGGACAATCCCGCTGTAGACCCAACTGTTTTTGTCTGTGCACCTCTGCTGTTGGGGCACTCCCTCCTCCACCCTCACTTTCTCCCCTTTTGTATGGTCACACAGGCACTTTCCACTGCCCCAGACCTGAACCTTGCCCACTCTGCTCCCCCTCTGGCTCTCACACAGATACACACACACCAAAAAGTAGTGTAACATAAGCCTGATTTTAGTAGCAAATACAGTGACCATTGCTGAGTGCCTGAATTACATATACAGTAATTACTTGCTAATTGAACACACATGTCCAGCTATAGTGTAAGCAGTACAGGTGTCATTTATTGAACACACACACGCACACACACACACGGCTAACACGTGTACTGTTGCTAGCAAAGCAAAGAAGTTAAGCAGCCAAGCCATTAATCGGAGTATGACGTCAGCAAAACTGAACCATAACCAAAAAACAGCAACATTTATTCTGACAAAGAGCAAATTTGAGAGAGTAATGAGAGTAGCAGAGTTATCGCACGCTGTTGCCCAGTTGTTTGAAAAGCAATAAAACTTCAAAAATCAAGTTTGTATCCTTATGCCAAACAGTGAAATTAGATCATATAGTTACCTTGTGTTTTCCTTGAAAGAACAAACAGGCTTGAATCGCATCTATAAATGAGTTGGACAGCAGTGTGAGACCAGACGTTTGGCTGAAGGTTTGGATTCAGGGCCTTTTGTATACCCCGAACACCAAGATACATTTAGGGGTGGTTAATTTTATACACATAACAAACTCTGAAACAAACAAAGTTGTATAGGTGGTACCTGAGCTATTGTCCATTGATCATTCTCAGAAGCAAACAGACATTTTTGATATGTGTGTGTCTGTTAATGTACAGATGCATCAACAGGGACCTTTCACAAATCAGGCAGAACTGGGACATCAAGGGACCTTTCACAAATCAGGCAGAACTGGGACATCAAATCTGAGCTTTTGATTGCCCCGTATCTGTCAAGAAACAGACGTGGAGCAGGGACCTAAATGCAGACACACAGACGTGGAATAAGAGTAAAAGTGGTGTTTAATAATCGGTCCAAGGTCACACATGAGCAGGCAGTCCAAGCAGGCAGAGGTGTCCAGAAATCTGCAGCTACACGGCAAGGTCAAACAACAAAGCAGGAATCCAAACTTGAAACAACTCAAAAGCAACAAAAGTGACTATGAAGATAAGGAGAGGACGTGAGCAAAAAGACATCAAACAAACCGGCACAGGACAGAGAGAGACATGAGGCGAAACACACTGGGTGATGAGGACACAGCTGCAGAGGACAAATGAGGGAAAGATGTGACAAGACAATCAGGACAGGTGAGACAAGACTGTGACAGGAAGTGCAACTTGGACAGACACACACAAGGGACAAAACTTACAAAACAAAACAGGAAATGACACGACAAAGAAATCCGAACTGAACTAAACATAACTGACAGGACATGACACATGGAGAGACACAAAGTAGTGAAAATCAGTGGAAAATCAGAAAAACTAAAAATACAGGGAGTCATGACAGTATTTAAATCTATTTGTAAATCATTATCAAATTACTATATGAATATTTTATTCAAGGATATTTACTATGTACACACATTAACAACTATATGAAAACTACGAAAACTAGAATTTTGTCCCAGAGCACCTCTACAGGGCAGGGTACTGAGATTAAGTAATACTGACTCACTAATAGAACAAAATATCCAAAACTTGAGCAATTTCTTATGTTATTTAAAAGAAAAAAATCACATTATCTGTATTAATCAGTGAATAAATTTCCCAATTATTTATTGAGTCATAGTAATCCTGGGGTCCTTGAGTGTCTGAGGAGCAGGGGGAGTTAAGAAATCATCAGTTTACATTTCCAGGAAGGTCTTTCACCTTTTTGTCTCATTGATGCCAAAACCTACAGTTCCTATATTAAATTTGAAAAAGGAATAAATTACTTTTGGTATAAGAACTCACAGACCGACTGAACATACACTGGTTTTTCATCTTGATATGTTTGACACATCACAGGTTCAGGCATGCACTTTCAGAAAAAGTAAATGCATATTTCTGGCTGATGTGTAAATTTGAATCATCAACCATTAACACAAAAACCAACACTCTACTGGAGTGCATATATTATAACACAATATTACTGGAACAATTTACACTGTGTGGTCCATACTCCTATAAACACTGTGTATAAATCTTCAATCTGCCAGTTAGTGCAATTCAATTCAACTCAATTTCATTGAACAAACAAATGTTCTAATGTGGAATAAGTAGTGGGCAGTATACATTACAGTATATGTTTTGAAAGTAACCTTCTCACCACCTTTATAACTCTCCAGTACACTCTCATATCAGCTGTCAGATGAGCCAGTTCCAAAGTAACAAACAAGTAAACAACCAATGAGCTCAAGCATAGTGAACATTTATTTTTCTGAGGGGAAAATAATTGACAACCATGGGAATTACAGGACATTCCTATGTAGCTGTAGAGTGACAAATGTCTGTCAACTGGCAAACATTACAACAACTGCATAATAACAAAAAAGACTAACTGCCCTCCACACACACACAAACACATACACCCACTCTGTGGCATCTTAACTGATGGAAACTTCCCTCCCAGGCACAGTGTGGGCTGTCAGTGTGGTCCATTTCCTGCCAGGTCTGAACCAGCTGAGCCAGGGACTCATGTTCCACTCAGGGGGCCTTCAATCATTCTTAGCCTCGCAGCAGGCGCATCCTAGTGTGATGTGAGGTGAGACGCCGGGGCACACGGTCCGAGGTAGAGCTGGGACGAAGTCTCCCTCTGCTGCTGCCTCATCATATGTGCCCTCAGAAAATACTCACTCCACTGATATTCCCTGAATAGAAACTCTGTAATCCAGAAAGGAGATCAAATAATCTGGTCCAAATGAAAAAAAAAGATATTTTGGGGGAAAATGGAGGAGCATGGTTATTAATATTTGGCATAATAAGGCATTTATATAGCAATGCTATCACTATTTTATCAGTGTGAATATCTTCTTGGGTAGCATGGTGTTCTCTCTGTGCCTGCACAGCTTTTCTCCAGGTACAGAATGTACCTGTCACCCTTTGACACCTGCGATAGGCTCCAGTCCCATGGAACCCAGTTTGATCAATGGGTACAGAGGAAGGCTGGATATCTACCTCTCCATCTATCAAACTGTACTAAGCATGCACAGTAGGTCCAATGTGAACTTAAGTATTTTCCTATTTATCTGTTATTCAACTTGAATCTGTAATTCAACTACGATAGGATATTCATACATTTTTTTCTTAATTTATCATCCTGTACATGCATGTACTTTTCAGAAAATATATTTCTACCTATTATATTGTATTACTTAACTTGAAGAGCAATGCAAGCACTTTGCCGAATTTTGATTGATTATTAGATTTATGAAACATTCAGCTTATCTTGACAGGGATTGGACTAACTGTGATGTCAAAGTCTAATATCTCAACATTTTCATCTACATAACTTGAATCAGGCAGGATTTGTAGGTATTGGTAGGAAGAAGTAGGTAGTTTCAGGCATAGATAAATAATCTACTATCAGCCCGTGTTCATCTGCAACACGTCCACGCTGTAAACAGGTGAACTTTACTTCAAGGGCACGAAGCAAACCCAGTGCGCCTGCGCGTTGTATCCTCGTCCCGGAAGTACATTGATGCACGTGTAGCATCTGACAACCTTGAAAGACTACAAAACAACTAGCTAACAGCATTTTGCGTCCAACAAACCGCTGCAGTGATGCCAGTAACAAGACTACTGTGAGTTTCATGTGATTTTTATTTTTATTCCTAGCGTAAAGAAGGCGAAGTAGCTCTTAGCAGATCAATAAATCATTGTTTTGTTGCAGTTTGGTAACCTAGCAAACCCATCTAGCGTTAGCATGCCTGAGCCTTCAAACTAAACTGTACGTCCAAATGTAGGTTTAATCACACTTTATCTTACTTTAATATGATATGTTATCATCGCGTTTTAAGTAGTGACGCGCGTGCACACTCTGAATTATAAATAATGTCACGCAACCAGATCGTAGCTAGTTAGCATTAGCTAGTTATGCTAAAAACAAACTGCACCGTTAACATGCAGCTAGAGTCGTAGTACAGTAGGAAGTGCACACCCAGGTCATTGTATTGCCCTGTATCACCGTATCAGATTGATCTAAGATTGTATTCTTCTGTTCTACATGGAAACCTGTGGACGTCTATCGTGTTCTCTGTTGTTAGTGTGATGTTTGGGAATTATACTATGACAAGAGTCTTTGTTTTCTTCTAGATATCCTCTTTACCAGCTGGGTAATCCCCAGTTGAGGATGTTCAGGCCAAATTGGTTCCTAACTCTGGTGAGACCGGGAAAAGAGCAGCCTCCTGACACAGTCCAGTTTCGCATCCCAATGGAGTAAGTCTTCCACACGCCCCCTGTCATTGTGCTGGATATTAAATTATATGAGTGCTTTGTCACCTATAGTGTCTAGATTTAATTCACTAATATTAAAAACGTCCACATTTTCTCATGTAGTGCTAAAAAAGCTATGGCCACACTCTGCACACACATGGCCAATATGTGTCTGTACTGAAGTAAACTGTTGCCTGAATTCAGAAATTTTCTTTACAAGATGAAGATGTGGTCTGGTTTCATACTTAATTTTGGCACATGCCTAGTGTTTAGCATCTCCTTGCATGGAGGTTAATAAATGTTTAATTTTCTTTTAATATAACCCGTTCTTTTATTCAGATTATAGTTTGTAAATTTTCTTTCTATTGTGGTATTTTTATGACACAATTTGTCTTTTATTTACCGCACCAAGATGCACTATTAGTGAACTATGTCTTAGTATTTAAAGTACTACTATAGGGGTGTGATGATGATATGTGTTTATAGAAGAGTCAGAAAATAATATTGTTTGATTGTTCTGTTAATACATAATAGTATTTTACTAGTTCAGTGCATTCTTACTTTGGTACCAGAGCCCTTTGCAAATTACCACCATCAGCCTCCATCCACCTCTGTTTTCAGAATCAGAATTTATTAATCCTCGAGGGAGATTGTGTTTTTTAAGTTACAACATAGAGTTTTACAGCCCAGATTTGCACATTTCTGAAAACTACAGTCCATTGGTACTGTCCATTAATACTCATTGTTGATGTCAGATTGAATCTGATCTTTCTAATTTAAGGAAGTTTTATTTCTTAGTACAATTATACTTATAGTGGTCTGTGAATATTTCAGTCTTCAAGGTCATGGTTATCAAAGTAACACTGAGTCAGGGCAACTGGACTTGGTTGAAGATTATTGAAGGCCACTTCAGTTATATATAATTTTAATCATGTCATCCTTTCTGAAACTATTGCTTCCCATAGTAGTTCATAATATCATTTAAAGCCTTTGAATTGAATTATTTTGTGAAAATTAAAATTGTGAAAACCAGAGTAGCGTTTCAGAGCTGGTATCAATAGAACCTACATCTTCAGGATGAATAAGATCAAAATTTACAGTGGTTCTTATGAAATAAAATATAACAAGCCTTTTCCCAGTATGGTCTGTAAATTAATTTGATGTTGTTAATTTTGTTAGATTATATATTAGTCTCAGCCAAACCTATTATACAATGAACATATGTTTCACTGTTTAGGCTGCAGTAATTTGTTTTTACTGGCACTGTATCGCTCCTGCTGGACCTGTAATATGTACTTGAAGTTGGGTGTCACGGCCACCAGGTGGTGTGACAGCCTCAAGAACAGAAAACTGAGGCTCCAGTCCTCAACAGTGAAGACAGTTTGTACCACCTTATGGTTGTCTTTAATGAGCTTATTTGCAATGATGACTTGCGAAAGGCTGTTGTGGGGAATAATGTGGGAGGCGAGGTCAGAAGTGCTTTTATTTGGCACTGCAGTGGAGCTTCAGGCCAATTTGTAGACAGCAAGACGTCAAACGGTCACCCAGAGAAGCCAGTAGTAGTATCTACACAGAAAATAACAGCAGAATGTTCTTGATCACTCCCCAAAACTCGTGTCTAGTGGAGTATGCTATGTATTACATCATTTTACTACCTCCTGATTTTGAACGTGAACACTCCATTGATGTTCACAACAAGCTAAATCCTTCATACTGTAGATGTGAGGGTATAGCTTTATGTGTTGGTCATCATTTGGCGGGTTTGGATAATACATATTCTGTCATAAAACACAACAGGAGGTCCTTACGAGTGAGCACTTAATAGTGATGAGCTGATTTTGACTACCTCTGGGAGCCAAGGTCACTGAGGTTAGCGGTCCTCCTCAGGCAGCGAGAGGCCCAGAGCCCACAGTGGGGAGAAAAATTGAAGTTTGAGGCAGATCATCTATGTGTCTCTGGTGGGGTTTAGACCATAATCTGTTCATCCAGGTGCCTGGCCTCCCACTCTGATTCTTGCCTCTCCTCTGCCAAACTCCTAGGGTGCTTATGTAATTGTGTGTGTGTGTGTGTGTGCGCGCGTGTGTGTGTGTGTACGATTGTCAGTGTGGGTGAGTCAGTTTGTGAGAATGGTGTGTGTCTTTGTGTATATATGCACAAAAGTGGGTAAGTGCAGGGTGCGTGTGTGTTTATAAGGGTGTGTAAGGTTTTTTCTTCTCGCCGTCTTTGATGCCTGCGAGAGGTGCGCGGCTGATTGATACGCCGCGGGGGCCACGGCGTGCGCTTGAAACACTTATTTTTTTCAATTTTATTTATTTTCTTGCTTTTCATACAAACACTGTAGTAAATGAAGACACGTATGTAGACAATGACACAAACCAAATAGCACTCCCACTCCTAGCTTATTGATAAGTCTGAGTCATTATGGCAGTGAAAGCTGTTGTGGTTGTGATTCTTGAGGGGTAGGCGTTGTAAGCTTTGGTAAATTGTAGAGCCAAGCAGCTGTTAATGAGAAGTGGCAATGTCGGCGTTCTCATGGCAATAACACAAGGTGGCCTTTATCTCAATGACACCTGGCAGCTACATATCCATAGTTGTTTGTCTTGTTCGCTTTTTATTTTATTTAGTTTTTTTCTGTTTTTCCTGCTTGTTTGCAGCATCTGTGCATGTCTTTTTCCTCTGTCCTTTTTCCTCTGTCCCACCCTGGGCTCTGCTGTTTATTGTGCTTAAATGCTTTGCAACGCGTCCAAAGCCAATCCCTCTTTGGCACTTGATGTTTGAGACACCTGGGCTGTATTCTCCTGTAATTCTCCTTTCTACCTGCGAGAGGAAAGTATTTGTTTGTCTTTTTTTTTTTTTTTTTTTTTTTTTTTTTTTTTTTTTTTTTTATAACTCTT
>OOFC01034552.1:0-14686 GCA_900323345.1 Pseudochromis fuscus | reverse complement strand
TCTCTGCTCTAGAACATCAAAATTCTAGGTTTACACCCTCACACACCTCTTGTACCTCACCTGGCATGGCTAGAGGCCAGCACACACACACACACACACACACACACACACACACACACACACACAAAAAGAAAAGAACACACCATTGAATCTTGTGTTCAGTCTACTACTCAGTCACATCTCATGCTGTGCAGACTAATAACTATGAAACCAGACCATGCTGCGGTTTCTCACTGTAATCAAACTTGAGCAAAGTGACCCCACTACACAGCTGCACACAACGTCGCTCTGCTCTGACTGTACCTGTTATGATCGCCGTGGCAATCCCTCACTGTTTATGTTCACCTGTTCCACGTAATGAACACACGTTGGAAACTGGGTCATTTTTACGCTAATTAACGTCCGTTAGTGTCACATGACGGCATTTATCCGACCGCTAGACCACTGTAACTAACTTTACTGACCCGTCTCTCGGTGAGGAGTTTACTGACTCCCGATGACCCGGACTTTGATCTATTTCTGTTCTATTGTCAGACCAAAACCCGAACAATAAATCTAATCCTTCACACGCTGCTCTTATACTCTCAACGTCTCAACTGTCTCTTCTCTCCCTTAAGTCTCAGGTTCCTCAATGGCCTCCCCTCTAAACAAAGTGTGCTATTATGATCTTGATACTTAGTGTTGAGCAACTTCTGTACGGGGATTGTCTGTGCAGATGGGAGGGTTAAAGTAGAGAGTGTGCGTATCTCAACCCGAACCTGACAATGGGAAGGCCGACAATGAGGAGCGGCTTTCTTTAGCCTTTCATCTGCACAGAAAACAACTCTCCTGTTTCATTCTCACCACTAAGCCACTCTGACACAATGTACTTTGATGTTGTGTGTGTGTGTGTGTGTGGTGTGTGTGTGTGTGTACGGACTGTTTGGTGTACCTTCAGTGTGATTATAAAGGTTACACGTGAAGTCCAAAAGACTTCTTAGAACACATAGCATTACATGTAGAGGGGACAGTTCAGCTGTCTGATATTGTGGAGTGCTCCATAACGGACAGCTTAGTAGTTGTAGTTTAATGTTTCTGTCAGTAAAATGTGCTGTTTGTTTTTGCTAATGTGTTATTCTGTGTTTGGCATCTATATTATGTAGTTTTCCACTCGTACTAATAAATAATTTTGGCTGATACAAGAGCAATTCAAACAGTGAATTCTGTCAATAAATCATTAATTTATACCTGTGTCTACTTTTGTAGAATTGGCAGTCACTATTTTAATAAATGGTTTTTCACAGTCTTATGAGTTTACCTACAGGAAAAGCAATCAAGATAGTTTCTGATGATGTGTTAAGGAAACGCGATTCCTCAAAACTGTCGCCTACAGCTCTTCATCACCTCTATGTGTTGCTGCATCTTTTTCTTTTCCATTCCCTGGTAATTCTTATAGTTAATCTTCCAACCCAAAAGGCACTATAAAAGGCCCGAGCAGTAGATGCAGCCAATTTTCTATCAAACAAGGAGCCACATTAAAAGCTTTTCAGCGGTTTGCCAAGTCAAGTTGCTAAAACAAGCAACCTTTCTAACAAGGATTCATGGTAGCCACAAGAAGCACGATGGTCACTGAATCATCCCTATACAAAGTAAAGTTCATCTTAAAGCAAGGAAGACATCACAAGTTCTTGGGATTTAGATGTTGTTACAGTGATTACAAATTTACAATGACTGGCATGGGAGTCAGTTTATCCAGTGGAGAGCACACATCATTCTTGAAGCATGAATCACCACGATGATTTTACCCAACGATGAAACTAAGCTACCAGATCAACACAGCTTTTTTGCTGAACATTTGTTCAGTTGCCCACTTTCCCACCGCTAAAGCAATTGTTGTGTTGTTTACCAGATAGACTGGTCTACATCGGTGGGAAGACATTCTGTGAAAATGGGTCATTTTGCCTTTTGGTGCAGAGGTGAACCCTGCGTACAGCCTATAGTGCTACTGTGTCTATACATACACACTTCAGATTTGGTTAACAAATAAGTTAACTGTTTTCCTGGGAGGTTTTTTTTGTGAAATTTTAAACACATGGTGTTTATGCTGTCTGAAACATTTATTGTTTGAGTTTTATCTGGAACTTTTTATTGTATGTCATGATTCCTCCCTCAATGATTGAAATCACAGGAAACAACAGTTGTACCCCTCAAAATATTACTGTTAACACAACAATATTATTTACCTAATGCAGTAATATGTCCTGGAATCATCCTTGTAATTATAGATGGAAAACAATGATTTTAAGTTTAGAAAGAATTTGAAAAAATTACAACTTTAACCTTTCTGCTAAAACTCGCATAATAAACATTGACCTAGTGTGAGTCGTAGCTGATTTCACAGTTCAGATAGTAGGGCTATCATTTAAAACAATAATAATTCAAACAAATTTCGAATGGCCTGTAATTCGTTCAAATAAATTTGAATATCACCCACTTTCCCCCAGCTGCTCCTCCACACAAATTTTTTGTTGTTTTAAACAATGACAATAAAAATCCCTTATGTCTTTTGTTGGACTCTGGATCTCAGCATATTTGCACAGATCGGAAATGAAGACTTGTGGCAATGATTTTACAACTGCAGATACTGTTTTATACTCTTGTAAAAAGTGTAGGTGCCTTCATGAGTTTTGAGATTAAATAAATGCCATAGAAACTACCTCATCTAGTCATATCTGCTTAGAGAGACTGCAGCCTACATTCAAATAGGTCATTAGAGTTCAAATTTGAACTTTTTTCCAAACCAATATTTGAATATCCAATAAAAACTGACAGCCCTAGAACCTAGACAAGCAAATTTTGATCGAGTCCAAGGCTTCCTTAGATCCTACACCACAGCTTGAACAAGCTGAGTCGGAGACAATCTCGTTAGGTTCTCTGGACGTGAGATGTGATCAATCAGTGTACAACAACTGGGGCTTGGGAAAGCTGTGCTCGTCTTGTTTCAGCACCGCACCTCTGTTGCTGTGCTGTTGGACTTCAGATGGTCTCATTCCATCTTTGTGACTGGTCCTACTCCAACTTTACGAGTTAAAATGTAAGTATTGTTCTTGCAGTGATCTGTAATGCTTTGCTAAGTATTGTTCTTCACAGATGGTGTCCCCAGTTCAGATGCTTTAGGATAGATCTTTAAGTCTGAGCTCTCTTAGATATAATGCCCTCGACCCACACCACAACACACCACAATACATTTTTATATGAAATGCTGAGAACTTCCTCAAACACATAGCTTCATGGGTAGAAGGAAGTTGCAGATCACCAATGGTAAAACTGTGATGAATTGAGGGTGCACCTTCAGGAGAAATTTTTCGGTTTATTGTCTCTGCCAACAGTGAAATTGAATATCTACCCATTCCTTCCATTTCCACTTGTTTTCTGCACAACTTTTACCAAACAGGTGTTTCATAAAGGCAAGAAAAAACTAAAATTATGGGCATTTAAGATGGACAGAAGCCATGAGATGGTGTCAAACTGGGATACCCTTGAACTTTACAGTTTATTTTATTATTTAAATGATTTAAAAAGACTGTATTTAGTGTCTACAAATGTTCTTTCAGAAACCCAGCTCAAAATATGTGTCAGTCAATATTTGTTGTGGACACTTTTTGTTTGAAGAACACCGTGTGTGGGTAGCTTTACAGGCCCATTCATTACGTACAACAGAGGTACCACCCATTTACCTGGCAGATGTTCTTTTAGCACTAGAACATTAATAGGCAAGTGGCACGCTGTAGTCTCTGAACTTTGAGAGTAGAGTATTGTCAAACACTGTCAAAGCCACCTTGTACTTTTCCAACTGCGCCCTTTCACCTACTTCTCCCCTGTGCCTTCGGAGTACAGGTGTAAATGGACCGCCCTAAACTACTGGAACTGATACTCAATCTTCTTGGCTCGGTGCGAGTTAGCCCACAGTGAAGAATAGGAAATATCCAGGAGCGTGTAGATTCATTGCAAGGGAGGGATTACATTTGAAAGCAGCTGACAGAGGTGTGCGGGTTAATCTGCAGATTGACGAATCTGCTATATTGTCACACAAAAACAACTATGTCACAGCGCGGCACAACAAAGGCATCAAGTTTACCCTGTTCATTTCATCAAAGCCTCCAACCCTTTTCTTCTTCAAACACCACTTGATATTAGATTTAGGTCTTATATCTCCCTTCCCTTTGAGCAATTCAGAACAATATAACTTTTAAATTGTTTTCTGACAATAAAGCCAGTGTGCCTGATTTAAACCTGCTTGGCAACAACAGACCATAATTGAACCTAATCCATCGTCTGCGTCATCTGATGCCCTTCTAGGTTTTGTGTTTGGAGTTCTTTCATCATCTTGGCTGAGGAATCTTTGTAGCATGTGTGTTTGCGTATAAATATATACCAGTTGCTGAGGAACGATGCCTTTAGCCTTCGCAGTTGCTGGAGACAGGTTTTCATTTTTCCTGAGAGGCAGAAGTGTGAAAGGTTAGCTTGTGGAGTCAGATGGGTGTTTATACTGGGATGATGATCAGATGCTGCCTGCATCACTGTTGGAGACACCACGCCCTTTGTCTAAGTTTAGCCTTGTTTATGTACACGCTTAACTTGACATTTTCTCCTCAGCTTTCAGCCCAAGGCTTTCTCTCAGACTGGATTCTAGTTTGTAGCTGCGATGGGAGTCATGTATTGACTCAGGTCAGAGAGAAAACAGCTCTATAATGTAGCCCCTGTAACTGTAGTGCGCAGTATTTATATGCGTGTGTTTGTGTGGATGTATTCTGTGAATATATAGTACTGCGCTAAAGTTTTAAGAACTTGTGAAAAATTGCTATAAAGTGAGGATGCTTACATAAACAATGTGATTAAATCATTGTTGGTAACCGCTCTGTTTTTAAAACGGGTGAGTTGCTTCAAGCTTTTTGGAGCCCTTCCCACAGTTCTTCTGTGGATTTTAGGTCTCTCTTGTGTCTCCTCATGTAATCCCAGACTGACCTAATATTGAGTTCAGGGCTCTGTTGAGGACATACCATCTGCTGCAGGTCTCCTCGTTCTTCTTGTCTCTGAACATATATGAGCCTATAGCTAAATTGCATTATGTTTGTCATGTTGCAGATTAAATTTGGGAATTTCAGGAGTCTCCTTGATGGTAAGATGGATAAGAATCTGCTTGTCCTTGTCAGCATTGAGCAGGATTACCAATTCAGGATTACCAATTCTGACCAAATCCCAAAACCCGAAAAACCTTTGAGGAACCTTCACCATGCTTCTTTGTGGCATGCAGAGACTGATTGTCTTGTGATGCTCTCAGGCATTCAGGAAAAACAAACTGCCTTATTTTAGAGCCAGATATTTCAAATTTTGACTCATCAATCCAAAGCACCTGCTGCCATTTTCTTTCTCCCTACTTTGCTGTTTTTGTGCATATGTGAGTGATTTGTTGCCGCATCACAGGAAGGACTCTTTGGCTGCAAGTCTTGCATAAAGACCACTTCTGATTAGAGTTCTCCAGACAGTAGGTCAGGGTCCCACTGGTTTCTGCCAGTTCTGAGCTGATGGTGCTGGAGGATATGAAGTCATCTTGATGCATCTCTATTCTGCTGGGCTCTGTCTCCTTGGCTGACCACTGCATTTCCCATACTCAACCGTAACCATTTCTTTGGTAAATATCATCCTGTGGGAGGTCTTACTGATTGATTGTTGTTGCTGTTCCCAGGGTGTAAGATTTTAAGATGATCACGATGATCATGAGTGTCTAACTTTGGCATCGTGAGGTATTTTTGGCAAAAACAGGATATGTCAGTGGAAAACAATATTTAGAGCAATTTGATTGGACTATTGAAAGCCAATAAAAGACCGCAGGTGTTCAACATCTAGCTAGTTCAAGATCTACCAGAAAATAAATGTAATTGAACATTAATATGAAAATCAAAACAAGCAGATTTATCTATTTATTTTTAAGTAAACAATATGACCAACAATGTGAGCTAAAAGGATTAAAATATTTTCCATTTCAGGTTGACTTTAAGTACCCCTCGCTATTTTAAGATGGCTGTTCCCCTCCAAGGTTTTCCCCCTATGCAGCTGTTTCAGTTGATGGTTTTGGTTTAACCTACATATTACATTGTTGTGCAATAGCACCTGTTCAGTGTAAATGTTTAAAGTCCCCCTCCACTCACAAATGTGTTTTGGTCTTTTTTTACTTCTCTGGAATCTCTGACCTTCATTGTGCAGATTGGTGCATGTTCAGACACTGGGAGAGGGTGGACACAGTATACCTGGAAGTTTGGATGTAAACTCATGTAAACTTGAGAAATTAAAGTTATGTTTTGTATTCACAGAGATTTTTTTTTTGTGTGTGCATGATGGTCTTCTTCATATCATTTGTTCTTTGTGGTATATTTGCTTTAACTAATACCCATTCATAAAGTGTATTTGTACATGCAGGGGTATATTTTGCAGAGTAAAAGACACGACCATGCTCGGGCATGCTTCATATATACTGTCTCTTTGTTTGTGGTGGCTGGATAATTGGAGTGGTAAAAGCAGTAGGGATTTAGAAAAACGTTCTCCTCATTAATCAGGATCAGTGTTCCCTCTGCTAATGATCCTGAGGAGACCTCACAGTCCCTGAGCCACTTTCCTCTCTTCCACTTCCCCGCCCCTGCTTTCTAGGAAAACCCGTCTCTCAGCGCAATCACTCTTTCTTTCTCTCTTGATCTCAAGTACCCCTGGTCACTCCGCTCTGCTTCACTGCCCTCTGGCACACACAGGGGTTATGGGGGAAGGTTGGTGCAAATGGAGCAGAAAGGCGCATCTGCATGCTACATCATAGGAAACACATCTCTTTCCTCTTAACTCGATAAAGGGAAATGAATAAGTCTTAAAGGGGCCTTAACAAGTTTCTTAACAACTTACTCTTTGCAGTGACGCAAACACTCCTCCATGCTTACACCCCCAGTGGACCTGGACAACTACTGATATGCCAATGAAAGCTTGGTTCTCCTTTCTCTCAAGGTTTGAAGCTTGGTAGAAAACCCTATCATACTCACCACATCAAACCAACCTGCTTTGTGTAATGGTTGAATCAAATGTGGAAATACTTACTCAAGTATCGTAAATGTTAGCTCACCCCTCGCAATACACACAACTTAGCAGGTCAAAGAGAAGTGTTCTAGTTCTACATCAGTGTCGGCTTTGCCAAAATTTAGACTATTATAGAGGAAAAGGCAATTGTTTGTACAGCGTGGAAACATATATTACATCACTCTTAGGTACAAAGAGTCTTTGTTTTCACAGATGGGATTTTCTCATGCAAATGTGTGCCTCACCTAATATTGTTTCAACAACTCAAGGTATTGTGCTGTTTCCTCTGAAAAACAGTGGATATTACATTATCCTGTTGTATCAAAGAAACATATGAGGTGATAGAAGACGCCATATCCGAGGCACTCATGTCAGACCACAGCGTCGCTATTAAGCACTTTGTCAGACGCATTTGGGAAGTGCTTTCTACCAGGCTAATCCAATTGGCTAGATTGATTAGCAGTTAAAAGCCTTTCTTCCTCTGGTCAGAGAAATCTGTTCCAAATGCTGCCCAGTGGGCTACCTTCAGCTAGGCTGGCCCGCCAGATCGGTTGGTGCCAGGCCCACATCCTGTGTAGGGTTTCACCCTGTGCGATCAATACTCGCAGACAGCTAATTGGATGAACACTGACACTCACATTTCTCCTCTCTCCACTTTATGATCCATAGAATAAAAGCTGAATATGTGTTTGTACGGGAGTGTCCTATCCGTTACAGTAGATAATATACCAGCAGAGTTTATGGGAATGCAGTGTGGAAATGGGCTGGATAATTTCTATGTAGGTGTCAATTAAGTGAATGTGGTGTTATGTGATGGACCATGATCCAGTGTGTAACCCTGCGAGTGCTGGATTGCAACCACAGACATCTTCCCTCACTCCAATTACTCCTTACCGCATACAAACCCTGATCCTGGAAGCCTTGTATAACCCCTTTTCTCTCTCTCTCTCTTTCTCTGGACACGTCTGGACAGAATGACCAGGTGTGATGTGAAGAACTACTTGGAGAAAATCTATGACGTCCCTGTGGCAGTGGTCCGCACCAGGATACAGTTTGGTAAGTGTCCTCACTGCTTTACAAAAGCACCCCGAGGGAGGTGTTATTAACAGAACTTGGAGTGGCTGACACTACCTCATAAAATATCATCATGCCACTGCCAGGGTCGGTGTTCTCCCACTGTTTGGTTGTGTTTGAGTTTTGAGTTAGGTGAGATTATCCTTTGGGCTTTTAAATCAAGTGTAGACCCACTACTTCTTGTATTTTTAACATAAGATTAATTAGTACGAGGGATCCAAAATATCACTTTTCAGATATTAGTAGAGAGTTTTCTGTTTTGAACATATTGAGACAAACTCACAGAAGTTGTAAAAAAAAAAAAAATCTTAATTTTGATGAGTAAGTGATAACTCCACCCTGTGGGTGGATGGAATAACAGGCATAAACTTTACCTCTGTAGACTTTAGTAGTAACTCTTCTTTGGTTTCCTGTGTGGAATGTACTTTATTGGTCACATCATGAGTATGAGTGTTTGAAAATAACAAACCTACTTTGCCTGAGTCACCGACCTTTATAACAAGGAAAGCTGGTGGTGGAAAAAACATTACAAACACCATGATTGTACATCTATGTAAAGACATGGAGTCTATCCAAACTGTTGAGAGAAGGTGGTGAAAACACTTGATTCATGGTATGCAATACCAAGCCACAAATTAAAATCCTAAAGTTGTACTGTTGTGAGTAACTAAAGCAAATGGGACCCATGTACGCACCCACACACTGTGTTAGAATATCAGTAGGTAATTTGAGCTTAATGCAATAATCATTTAACCAATAATAACCACATTGTGTGAACTCTTGACACGAAACCACACATTATAGTCAAGGTTTAAAATGTATATGGTTCTGTTTCCACCTAAAATATGACATTGAATGTGTCTTACAGGCTTGAAAGATGAAAAGCATCAATCAAAATGATAAATTCCAAAGCATCAATCAAAAGATGTCACTTGCCCATTCAGCAAAATTTGAATATATATATTCATTGAAATGTTCCTAAATACAAATGTATTGCCATATTGAACTCAACAATTATTCACTCATTGTTTAGTTTTCTAAAAAAGTAATTTCTAATTCAAATTTCAGGATCAGACAAATTCTTTTGATGGATATAAAACCAAAATGCAGTTAATTTAATGTTTCAAAACTATTCCCAACAGAAGGTAGTTTTCTTAGAGTTAAAGATGTACAAACCTATGTAACAAAATATGGGGCTGTAATGTTATTATTATTCCCTTTTTTTAAAAATGATATTAGGCATGCACGATACTGGATTTTTGACTAATATCCAATATGCTGATATTTTACAACTAATTGCAGAGATCGTCTAGTGTCTGTAGTGGAATTAACATACAGAATTATTCTAACTTGTGAAAGATGTAATATTTATTCATAACAAGCGTTTTTTAAACAAAATAATTAAGATACTTGCAGCCTATCCCACTTCAAACAGACTTGGATAATGCTCTCCCTGAGACAATATTGACAATAACCACTGTTATTTTATCGGTTATTTATATCGGCAGAATAGCAGATGTTCGATACTTAAATTTAAAGCCAATTTCGGCCGATACTGATAACATGCCCATAATATCATGCATCCCTAGATGATGATTTCTTGCATATGATTATTTTTTTCCACATTAAGCCTAAAGGTTATAGCTATCCTATCCTATAGCTATCCTCTCAGTTGACAATTTTTGTAAATAAGTCTTGGAGTTCACAGAACGAGTGTTTTAGGAAGCATGAAGTCTAATTGATTCTCTTTTGGAGACTGTCAGTGGTGGTTAGTGGCGATTAGAAATTTCAGCTTACGATGTAGACGCTCTTCTATTGACACGCAGCAGTGGGAGTGTTTTCCAGCGGCTAGTTGCGGTAGTGGTTAGCGTGCCTGGCTCTCCTTTCCCCTTAACACACACAGCTGCTTATCTGACAATCTGCTGCTGCAGCACTCCAGCCTCCCAGGACACCCCATGCTCCCTCCACACAAACACATACTAGTCACTTACAAACTACCGCTTCAGGGCCCCGAATGCTCCATCCCCTCCACACTCATCCCAACCTCCAAATCCCCACTCCTGCCCCCTCGTCAAAGACAATTATGGAGCCAAGACCAGTGTTATATCATTGATTTGATAATCCTCTTGGCTTCTTATGGAGGGAGGACACAGCTTAGGTTTGCATGGACTCATCTGGGGGTTCACTGCAATTCTAAGAATTTGTGAATTCATAGGAGAACGAGAGGACATTCGGGTGGCTTGAAGGTGGAGCGGCCCTTCTTTGCTGTGCCTGAAGGGCCAAGAGGAGCCCCCTCTACTTCTGGAGGAGAGACTTGGAGGGAGGAGGAGAGAGGCGCCTAGCTTAGCCTAGCCTACAGTGAAGAGAACCAATTAACGCTGTTTATTAGGGTTGTGTCATTAGAAGCTGGGGGGAAAAGGAAAGCCCCTCGGTGGAGTGAGGGGATGGAAAGCGGGGAGCACTGAGGGCATAGAGAAGTGAGGGTGGCTAAGGGCCCCCGGTTATCCCGAGGTGCGTCAGAGAAGGTATCCCTGTCTGCGTCAGGGGTTCCACTCCATTGGCAGAGTAAAGACGAGAACAGGCTCGAGGAGAGTGAGGGGCGCAAACAACCCTTTCTTCCCTCCATGTGCGGCAGGGGTATTTTGGAAGGAGTTGCCATGGTTACCCCTCCGGTCTGGGATTTGTAACGTGATAGCTGGCTGCCAAACCGCAATCTCAAAGTGGGAGAAATTGTGCTTGCGTTTGCGAGTGTTGTATGAAAGGCTCTGTCTGTGTGTCTGTACGTGTTGGGAAAGGGCCGCGCGACGCGAGAGCAGCACATTCTGTCTCTTTTCAAGGTGTGCAATTGTGTTTGGTTTATGAGGGGATGGGTCAGGGGTCTTACCTTGCTCTTTCAAAGGCAGCATTTCCCTAATCACGCGCGCACGTGCAAGCGCATACACTCTGTTACCTCTGTCTCCCACCCACACAGGGGCCTCCACTTAGCCAGGGTGGCGTGGAGGGGGGTGTTTTACAACCCTGCTTAGGGCTTTCCCTGAACAGTGGGTTGCTTGGCTAGTGATTACTAGCTGCACGTACCACACACACACATAGACGCACGCACGCACACATGCACACACACACACACACACACACACACACACACACACACACACACACAAATGAGTCATTATAGCGGAATGTTTCCCTTGTTTTTCATGTCATAAACCGTTCCCATGGCAATGGCAGCTACTCGGAGGGCCTGTTGACTTGACCACCAGGGTCTCATTGAGATTAGAGTCCTTCGGCAGAGATGACCCATTTGATGCGCCGGTCATTATCCATCTTTGGTAGTAGTTTTTGTCATAATGTAACGATTACCTCTGAGATACCTGTGTGAAATTCCTCTAAGTTCAGTAAAAAAAATGTCCTCTTGATTTATTTGAAGCTAAGCCCTGATCCTCCTACACACACACACACACACACACACACACACACCTCAGCAGCTCCCTGAGTCCCCTTTCTTCCAGACTTGGAGAGGTCTGACAGGAGAGAGAGAGAGCGCGCGCGAGAGAGGATGATGTCATCATCATCATCTACAGCTGGGGAAGAGGTTAACCTGCACTTCATAGTCAACAAGTTCAGGTCCTGCGTACTACACGTAGCACACAAAGTATTTTCTGTTCTGCGGGTAAATGACCATAGTGTGTAGTTAAAGTTTCTGTTGTTCAGGATTGAAACGTAATGTTGTAATGTCTGTGCAGGTAAGAGGATGTGAGGACAGAGCTTTACTCATTTTCCGACCGTCACTCAATGCAGGAAAAAAAATGTAACAGAGCATATGTAATCACAGTTGGGATTAACTATTGTAAATTTTGTAATATAAATTTTTACAAAAATTCTCAAATTTTATTTTTTTCCCCTCCCATAGTGATATACTGTGACTGTTAATAGTTCAAAGACAGTGCTCCATTAGAATAAAAAATACAGTAAAATAAGTCAAGTAAAATTAATACAATAAAATAAATTCTGAACAATGACAGAGTAGAATCTGTACAGAATAGAATAAATACAATGATTGAATAAATAATGCCACTCTGTTTATTACACTATGTTGCATTGTAAAGCTCTGTGTACACAGAATGTGAAGTGAATTTCTTACATAATAAGTGACAGACTCAATAGACACCAATTGACATCCTTGCAAGTTGAAAAAATGTTAACAAAAATATTGCATCATGAAAACCAATCAATGTTGATTCCCTGGGGAAGCTTGTTGTTGCGATCTGTGACTGTCCAGAGCTTGATGACATGACTTTGACTCTCTACTGAGATTAAAAAAACAAATAAACAAGATATAGTCACCATTTCACCATTTCTGGGATTTCCAGAACGGATAATAAGCAGCAATATTTGTGACCTTGTCCATTGTTAATGGCAGAGGTTGTGGTACTCCCATTGGCTATTAAGGGCAAATATTGTAATAATATTATATCATAATAATTATAATCTCTATAATCAGTCTAGCTTCTTTATGTGAGTCAAAAATTCACTTTGCATTTGATGTGAACACAGCTTTTATTTACACTATAATGCAGGGAAAAGTTTGTCTAAGCTAGTAAATTACATTCTTTCAAATTTCAGCACTTTGGCTGACTATGCTGTCTTTTTAAAGTGCTATACACATAAAGTGTAATTAAATCGAAAAAAATTCAAAAATCACTACAGTGATCGTTGTTTCTTTGCAGTGTTACCCCTCAAGACTTAATCCATCAAAACTTTTTAAAATGGTAATCTACCTCACTAGAAGCAGTAAACAGTGCCTCCCACATAATCCAGAAAATGCAGATTGTCTTCACATTATTATTTTCACACCCGGCTTACTTTCACTTTCATCATGTCTCTGTCCCACTGTCTGACGGAGCTACAGTTCGCTCACACTTTGTCTTTCCAAACAAAAGCCAAATATCTGCTTTTCTGTGTTTCTCAGGCTCCAACAAGAAGAGGAATCACCTGAACCAGAAGGTCAAGCAACCCGACTATAAAGTAGCCTACGTTCAGCTGGTGAGAGCACATAAACACACGTACACTCATCCTCCCACTTCAGTGTGTTGTGTGAGTGGTATTCACTCACTAACTCCTGTCCAGTACACAGTGGGAGGTGGAGACCTCACCACAATAACTCAAGGACGTGGACCTTCATCTCTTCTGTTATGGGCTGTTTTTTGGACAGGGGACACTGTGGGTGAGGGACGAGTGAGTTAATGTTCCCCCCTAAGGGGCAGTTCATCTTTGAAGGTGAGACTTTCAACTCGCTCTTCCTCACGAACACAAAGTTAACAAGTTTGTCTGCTTTATCTGCTGTCCCCTCCCTGATCTTTACAATAAAACACACACACATAGACTTCCTCAAATCACGTAGGTCTGCTCTTAAGAAAGCAGCAGTCTGGCTTCTTGGGTGAAAGGTGGGTACATGCCAGACTTATTACAGCAAAGTTTGAGATATGGTTATCATCTGGTGCAGCCCTCCTTTCTGTGCTTGAAGGAATAATCATCTGTATTTAGTCTTTGTTTAAAGCTCCATCAGCTCCGACTCACACCTGTGTTTGAGGTGAGCTTTGGGTCGGGAAGACAGATCCATTTCTGTACATTTTTTTCCTAAGACTTAAAAGTCCGTCAGTCATTGAGATCCGTCAAAATGTCAGAAACGTCACTGCTGTAGCGCGCCTTTGATGCAGACGTGAAAAGCAAGGGACCTTTGTTTTGTGCCTGCCGTTTTGATCTTGCCCAGATAAATCAACAGTGGTGTAGACACTTGTTTACGCCGCACCGCCCACCCGACTGGGAGACATCAATCTTGAAACGGATGAATAATGAAAACTGTCTAAACACGACAATTTGAAAGAGGATACATAATTGAAGCAGCCATGAATCTTTTAAAGGGGAGACTTCCTCTTGTCTGACACCAAGGAAGTGGCTTGTGATTTTGTGTGCGTCTGGAATTCCCAGCGGAGTCACTAGTGATGCTGCCGTCTCACCAGATGCGCACGACAATGATAGGTGTGAGGATGCAGAACAACACACACACCTGTGACATGTGTGCATCAGTCATGCGTGCATACTGAGCCCCAGAGGAGTGATCTATTTTTTTTGTTGTTTTTTTTTTTTCCTTGAGTGTCATTTGCTGTCTAGTTGCAGTTGCGTTGCCGGTTTCCCAAGTCATGCTCATTTAACGACGAGCAGCAGGCAGAAATGCTGAGATGCAGGCTCTTTGTGCTTAAAGTGGCTTGATATAAAACCGAATATCCGGCCTATTTCTCTGGCAGGTTTTCGGAAAAACATGCTCTCTCAACTCCCTTTCCTACCTCACTCTCTCTTATGTACACACACACACACACACACTCGCACAAACTCACACACAGAGCCCCAGAAAACCCTCCTTTCTTTTGCAGCGGTCGGTAGAAAACAAGATTGTTCCTAATTGACTCCACATGTGGGAGAGTGTTCTGTGGGTAGATACTCACACCGCGGTCCCCCC
>OOFC01034549.1:5787-17395 GCA_900323345.1 Pseudochromis fuscus | reverse complement strand
AGCTACAGTACAGTCGGGGTGTCTGAATACCTGCACAGCCAGCTCCTTCATCTTTTTCGCCTCACCCAGGCTGACCTGCGGTTTCTTTGTTTTTAAAGAGCTGACTTTAAGAAGATTACAAGAAATTGTCTCGATTTAAGTGTGTTTTTTTTTTTTTTGGTGAGAGCAAACAACAACAACAACAACAACACGGCCTTTTCCGGCGAGATTGCACCTAAAGTGAAACATCTGAAATCCAAATTCATCCAAGAAGCAAACTTTAAATATAAAGTTTACTCAAATTTTCCGAAGTGTCAAAATGACACAAATTTACATCCCATGTCAGCCTGACATAATTTTTTTTAGTTGAGTGAACAAGCCGATTATTAAGTTAATTCTACTAAGAAATATGAAGTTGATACAGATTATTTTGTTCAAGTTAGAATAAAAATGCACATATAATCCACTTTGAATGTATTTTAATCGACATTATCTTACTCAATATGAAGGATTATTTGTGCAGAGGTGTCGCATACGAAAAGTAAATTTAGTTTTCTTGCGTATGCACTCAACTTAATTTTTTGTATGAAAGCAATTTCAAAAAAACTTATAAGTAGAATGGCTAAGTTGGGATTCATACTGTACATTTTTAGCTTTCATTGCCTTAAAACAACTATTTCTACTTGGGATACCTTCATACTTGTTATACATGTCTTCCCATGCTAATCAGAAGAGGTTAAATTAACTATAACTCACAGTAAATAACATACAAGTGTCATATTTGTGAAACCACGAACTCTGTTTTCTTAAAAGTCCTTTATATAGCCTTTATCTTCTGTCAATACATTTGCATTTCATCCCTGTTGTGTGTGTGGGATCGAACTCCGAAGCAGAATCCTTCATTTCTTTTCGCCACATCTTCACTCGATGATAAGTTCAGCATCTGAATCAATCCCGAGCAGCGGCGGGCGGTTCAGCGAAGGCGCCAGAGGCCGCCGGGGGTCAGCCAGTTAAAGTTTCACTTGAGGAAATAGGAGCGCTGTCAGCATTCCCCCGCTCTCGTCCTCCAGCGGGCTGCAAACGCCGCTCCTATCAGGTTCACATGCATCCTGGTTTAAATTACAAATAGGTTTTTGAGGAAGCGAGCAATAAACAGCGAGCAATAAAAGAACAGCGAGGAGGGAAAAAAAACTCGTTTGGTTCTTGGAGAGAGAGCTTTGTGTTACTGGGAAGCAGATTAAATAATGTATTGATTAGGTGATGGGTAATTAGTATCGTCAGCAAATGTGTATGGAAGGGGGATTGTTTTAACATAATGATGTGATTCTTGGTTTCCTCAGGTCATTATGGACAGATCAAAGATTCCCCACCTTTTGTTTGCTCCATGTATGGCCATCTCTCAACATGTTGGTGTGCGTTTGTGCTGACTTTGCCAAAGGGGATACACATGCAATTGTGCTTCTATTCTTGTGAGGACACTGGTTGACAACAAAACCCTAATTAGAATCGGCCAAAGCCAAGGTTACCCTTAAAGGTCGGGGTATGCCTTAGACTAACTAGTCCATTCAAGGGGATAAAGGTGTTTATACCTGTTTACAATGGCCATACGCCAAGGTGAGGCAACAACTATGGGTATCTAGAAATAATCAAACACAATAATGGCTATGCTGGGAGTTTTTTTATGCTAATACATGATGACGTTACTTTGAAGGCCACTTTGATTTCTAATGGGAGTTTCCCCTGGTGAAGGTTGTGAGACATGAAGACTTCCTGTTGGTGCTTCATGGACATTTATTAGGGATCCAGGTAAGGACTGCACCACATGCAGTATAGAAGTGTGACAAAGTTGGGTACAGTACTTTCGGACTCACATACCTTTGCTCTACATATCTGAAATACTCAGAGTCATCTTACCCCAAAGATAGGCATACACGACAGGAAGTCAAAGTCTTACCGATGTTGCCAAACTATTCTTGGACAATTTGATACAGAGAAACCTACAAGACCAACCTAAGACCTGCTTCCAACCTTCACACAGACCTCTGAAGATCTTAGTATAACAGGAAATCATATCATCACCAACTGGCATACTCTCAGGTAACCAGTGAAATACATACAACAATGTCCTCACTTTCCAAACCTCTAACCGATTCTTCTAAAGCCATGAACACACACATGCTGAGCTGCTTCGTGGCCTCACTCCTCTTCCTCACCTTTCAATTCACACCCTCTTACCCTTCAGCTTACAAGAGCGTCACCCTGTTCACTTTTATTTGAACCTGCAATCCTTGCACACTTGAGAATTCACCTCTCCTTTTCTATTGTCCGGCTCTGTCTTGTTGTATTATGCTTTATTGTATTCTGCCGCCCCGCTCCATCCCGTACGGTTAGCCTTTCCTGTCCTATTACACCCTGTTGTCTCCTCCTTTTCCAGCTGATTTAATTAAATCTACTGTATTCTGAGTCCAGGTCTGTCTGTCCTGGTTAGCTGCTGTAAAACACAGTCTATAAGAGCAGGAGCAGGATTGGAGAGAAGGTGGCGGTGAAGGTTTAGGCTACAGTTTGTCCTTCCCCTCAAACTCCCCCCACCCCCATCTTCCACTATCTGGAAAATTCAATAGACTAACCTTAAGAATTTAATTGATGCTGCCAACGGGATTACAAAAGGGCCGGCCGGCGCAGGCCGGGGACAGCTGATTAGCAGCAGGGGTAATTGTTAATTGATTGATGTATCTCCTTACCTCTCTCGCTCTATGGGTCTTTTAGAGAGTGTTTTGTTTGCCACAGCGGCAGCGCCAGTGCAGCCGGACAGGGCATTACCATACATCTTTGCTTTTTTTTTCCTCTCTTCCGTCTTTTTGAAAACTACAGTCTCCTGGATATCTTTGTGCGCTAAGACAAAGGCGGCTAAGTGTGCTGGGTTTAAGGTCACTGATATGTGTGCAAAGGGCAGTGATTTCCATTTGTAGCTGACATGCTCAAAAGCAACTGGCAACCTGCAGCTGTGGTACGTGATCCCGTTTCTTTGCACTTGGTTGCTGCAACATTTCCTCTGTGTTTTATACTTCCTCATTCTGCAAACCTGTGCTTTCTATTTTCAGAGAATTAGTGCAGTGGAGATAAAAGACTGGTGATTAAAATGAAATGATAAGGAAAAAAAAGGAGCTGTGGAAAAGAAAGAAAGAGGAACGCAGTGAGAGGTCTGGATATGTGTGCATGTGTGTGTGTAAAGTGATGCTTTTGGGGTAACACAATCCCTGTTGGGTTCAGCAAACAGAAACAATCTCGCCATTATGGCCTCTTTTCTCTGACTACAAGGCGCTTTTTCATTCTGGTCCCGCTCAGTGTGAAAACCCTGGGCTGTGACTGTCCGAACGGCGACTCCGAAAGCTTCCGCTGCAGCTATTTCTGCTCACCCTTGTCCAAGCCAACACCAAACCCACTGCCAAGCGCCCCCCCACCCCCACGGCTCTGGCACAGCAACGGGCTGACCATCAAGCAATTACACGGGAACTTGGCAATCGGGAGGAAATCCAGTCATTAAAAGGGCTTAACACTGGCAGAGGGTCTCCGTTGGTGGCGAGCCGAGGCGCCCGCTGCACCCCGTGTTGAATGGGACCACTGGGGGGACTTGTATGGGGGGTTTCATATACCAAAGATTTGGCAAGGATTGAGTGGGTTTGTGTCATTGTGTACACGAACACGCATCTGTTCACAAACACACAGGCTCTCCCTCTCAGACCAGATGTTCTCATTCATACACCAGGCTTCCACAGCAGGATACTATATCATCGCTTTAGGGTAAAAACCTTGTACTTCTAAAATGTCAACTTTTCAGCAACTCGGCGAAACAGCCTCGGCTTCGGCGTGATGACAGTGTGTTTTCCACGTCGCCCGATCGGCTTTGAAAGACTTCCACAGACCCAGAGATTTTTCCTCAGCCCACAGCAAAGCCGGCTCCCTTTGAACGGAGGTGAAAACATGAAAACCAGGCAGTTATACGGGGTTTTTTTTTGCACCGTGACAGCAGCGGTGCGAAGGCAGGGGCCGCGCCCATGACCAAGGTTACAGGCTATTGATTGCAGCAGACATAAACAGTATTGGATTAGGAGCGCTGGTTGAAGTTTCAACACATTGATTGGGCTTTTCATCAAGGCTCCTGGAGCAAAGGCAAGGCCAGCATAGTTTGGGTCTGCGCCAACCAAGTGTGTTTAGAATGAATCGTCTGGCTAATGTGAAAATAGTAACATATATATTATCACAAAGCTAATTTGCATATTGTTTATACTGTACTGAGAGCCTGAACAGCTGGTCCGACATTTAAAGTACACAGTAGTGGAAAGGTTTATAGACTGAACACTGTTGCCCTCTTGTGGTGGAATAGCAACACTACATTTTAAAAACACATTTCATTTCATTTGTTCATCAGGTGTTTTCCTGTTGACGGCAAACATGGGAGCTAGCAGTGCGGTGTAGTCGTACAGCTGGGATGTTGACGTCTTGGCATTGAAAATAAATAAATAAACAAATGCCTGTAAACAAAATTAAAAACTATTATTAACTATGTAGCAACACAAATTAGCAAATCTGTAACTTTTTCCATCAAAAATTTGCATTTCCACCCATAAAAAATTGTATAGATATACAAACATGTCCATTTAATCTATTAAAAATATTATCTGCACAGTTGTCCTCTAAACAGATTATGTTATCATCTGACTTGGAGGTAGCTGATGAACATGTCTTGATGAATAAAAAGGAAAATAACCCAGAAACATCAAATACAAACTATAATACGTGGTGTACTTCTTTCTTATATTTATCAAATTTTCATTCGAATTGATCAGACTCTACTTCAGTTTTTTACAGAAGTCAAAACTTAAAATCAGCTGCAACAAGTAAACAACAAGCGTGTGTGTTTTCTATTAACGTCCGTGGCTAGAGGGAAAAAAGTTTGAAACCATTGTCAATAGCTCATCATCAAAGGTTACAACCCTCTAAAACAGCTGTCAATGAGGGCAGGCGGACATGATCGGCCGTCCTCCATCGCTCTCTGCCGAGGCCTTGGAAAGTGCACTCCACATTGAACTGCCATTGAACTCCTCACAATTAGTTTGAATATTTTTTTCCCTTTCTTTCCAGCAGAGGCTGTGAGCTGGGAGCCGAGCTCTTTTCAGATGAAGGTATCCCTTAGAGATATTTAAACTCCCTACGTGCCGGCGCTGCCTCCGGGAGTGTGGATGGGATGGTTATTAATGCATTATTTACACACGCTTCCTGCTGTCTCCTATTGTGGCTTGGCTTGATTAAAAGGGATATTGCTAAGGAGGCACTTTTTGCACACTGTGATAGGAGAAGGAGAAGTTACTTTGTTGTGAAGGACTTTTCCTTGTTCTTTTTTGAAGTATTGCAAGTTTTGCGGGCTCCTCGGATCAGGCTAAAGATGCTATCAGAAACGAGGCCCTGGATTAAAAACAAGCCTACTCGCCGTAGTCCATCTTCTAGTAGGACAAGAAAACACCGAGATGCAGTGATTAGGTCTTTATAGAGATGTCAGCAAGTTAACTTAGATTCTCTATAGTAAGAAAATCAGTAGATGACGCCACTTTTTTGCAGAATAATGCACTTTTCAGCCAGGTATCCATGAGACGTGTGGGCATGTAGAGGTGGGAAAGCTTGTGATGAAATGGGTTTAGGCCTTAATGTGCATGAAGGGAACATTGTGCATGGAAAAACTGTGCAATATATAAAGAAATTTGAATGTTTTTTGAAATTTGGGACACAGGTAATTTATTCACACTTTACTTGTGCACTCTGTGTTTGCAGAAAACCAAAGAGTATATCATATAAAAGTGTTTTAACCCTTTAACACCAGAAGTATTGCTGGTAATACGTTTGCACAAGCGACTTTGGATTACCGTAATCACGGTTTGTGCAATCGGAAAAATTCCAAGAGTTTCTGAGAGCTGAGATCTTGCACTTTACCGTAGAAATTGTGCCATTACGGTAATTTCCCTTGCACTTATCCCAGAAGCTGGCAAAGTGGCGGCTTTACAATATACTACATGTTGTAACAGTGAGAATAGCAGAAAAACCATGAATGTTAGATTTTGCATGTTAAATTTGAAATCAAAATAAGCATAAAAACTCCAGGTGGAAATTTGCAGCCTCAGGTGTCAAAGGTGAAGCCCTGCAACATGTAGCTCCACCTCTACAAACAATTTCAGACTCCTACTAAATATCGTCCTTATATAATCTGACCTTTCCCATCCTCTCCTGTGCACATGTAGCTTTAATATTTTCCACAAGTACTGCACGAGATGAATATGTAAAAAATATATTAATATCCTGAAAATGCCACTGGGATACTGTGTAACTTCTTGGCTGCCAAACACGAGGCCTAAGGTGTCTGGAAAGCCTTCATCTTTAATTATCTTAACATTTCTAATAGGCCTTCAGTGCTTTACAGGCATTCTTTAATTACAACATTGTCTTCTAGTGGGATGAAACGGGGCCTCATCGTCCCCCAATAATAACTCCCCAGCTAAATAAATAAAGTCCTCTGTATATTGGACGGTCATGGAGGACCATGTTTTAGTGGTATTCTAATTGAAATACATGATTCCGACAGCTTGTTTCTGCACTTAGTCGCAATGAACCATATCTGATTCGTCATTAAGTAATTATGAATGCTAATGCAAATAAAGCACCTTTCAAACAGAGCTCCCTCGCTCTCTGTATCTCTCCTCACAAGGAAATTAATCACTCGCTCCTCGACGGAGGGGAAGACGAGGAAGCTCGGCAGCCAGCTGCAGGACGGTCACTTCACTCTCTTTCTGTCGAGATATGAAAGAGAGGAGAGACATTAATGATGTCTTGGGGATTCCACCGGGGAAAGTGAAAGGACTCAAAGGGAAAATGAGAGCACTACTCGTTTTTTTTTTTCCTCCTCCTCCCCTGTTCCTTGTTGCTTTAATAAAGCAAGGAAAGAGAGGGGGAGAAAAGAGAGAGTCGCTTAGAAGTCTCCCATAAAGCACAAGCCGGAGCATTTTGCAGCAATTACAGACAGATTGGGGATTTAGATATTAGTGCCCGGTGGTCCATTAGCTGGTAATTTGCCTGTCTTTTTTCTCCACTCTCAGTAGAGGAGTGTTCGTGCTAAGATCTCTACCACTCTAATCCTGTAAATAATAGCTGCGTGGAAGAGAGAGCCGGTGTGTGATCGCTGAGTGACACTGAAGATGGCTGAGTGGAGGCGAAGAGGAGTGGATGGATGGATGGATGGGTTCATGGTAAATGTGCACAAGTAGTTGCATCGGTACAATGCCAAAATAATTGCGGTAACATGGCGTAATTGGTGGTAATAAGAAAGTGGGTGCATCGGCATTTGAAATTTAATCCACCGACTTCTTGCTTTGCTGAAGGAATTAAGGATTTCAGCTTGAGCACCATGTCCTGATCTCAAAGAAACACCTTTAACCTCATCGTGAGGGTTCAGGAAAACCCTGAACCATGGACCATGGCGCACATCTAAATGTGGTCAGGCCCATCCGCTATGAGTAGATAACACACCTTGCATGCACATAAACACAACCCTAAAAAAGACAACCCTAATAAAGCAGCTAGTTGACTTCCTGTCGTTACAGTGTTGCAGAAATCCTGCCACTAGGAGAATGTCTCAAACAATAAAATGTAATATGTTAAACTCACCACTGACAAACAGCCTCCTTTGATCATTAAACTGAGTGAAGTCTCTGGCAATCTCCATATCTCTCTATTTTGGAAAATTTTATTTAACCCTCTAATATTATTTATGTTAGCAAGTGGCTAGCATAAACCAATTTACCGTAATACCTCGGCCATTTGCACTTGCGTCGTGATTCCAGCTGATTTTGAAAGCCACTAGTGGAGCGTTAGGTATATATTACATACATTACGGCAGCAATGCAGGGGAATGGATTCATACCGTGACGTGCAGCGTTTTGTACATATTACGTACATTACGGTAATGTATGGAAGCTCGGCTTTCAGAATCAGCTGGAATCAAGTGGTCGAGGAACGGTGATGACATTGACATGTCACTTCCTGTCAGCAGCTAAATGTTCGGGGGAAAAGGGTTAATGCTTTCTGATAGGTTCGTGATGTATTCACCTGGTTAATCTTTTACTTTCCTTATTTTTTTACTTTTTTGGGCCATTTTTGGTCGGGCCCGGGTCCTACTGCTTCTGTGGTCCATGCCCTGAACTACTTTTACAAGCTTTTAAATGTGGGATGTCAACACAACTGCAATGGTGAAAGTATTTTTTTGAGTTAACACACCAACTCTGAGCTTTTATTTTGGTGAGTACATGCATCTTCACCATACCCTGACTTATTCATTGTTTCTTGCACATTATGCATCTTGTATTAGCTGGAAATTGAAGAAGAGTGTAATTCCAGGTGTCCGGTTAATACAAATTCTCTTTAATTATACATAATGTTTCACAAAATTGAGTCCACATTTTGCTTTATGGCACAATTACAAAGCATTTTGCGCCTCCAGCTTTAATAATAAGGATTAATTGATTCCCGATCGGCTCTAAAATTAATTTTGTGCTTTAAAGAGATTTTTTTCGGCGTCTGTAAAAGTTTACCAGTTCGAGGCGCTGGAGAGGGAATTTACATATCTGCTGCCAAATTAAATTTTCTTAGTTGCTTTTGGTATTTTTTTATACACTCTGGTGATGCTCTTTATGCGTGAAGCAATTTAGCAGATTTCCAACCAAAGCACCAAACACAGCAGAGGTCTAGGATACATACATAATTAAACTCTTTTCTAAAATTAAAGTCTTATAAGGCTGGAGTAGAAATAAATACAGGGGAGGAGGAAAGAGTATGAAGAGATCTAAGCTGGATGTAAATGGTCCACTATAAAGCAACAGTACAGTAATTGGCTTGTCCATAAAGCTTGTTATGAGCCACTGTTAGCAGTGTATTGAAAGGGGGCAGTAGTAGTCCCTGTGGCCTCGCCCTGGGATATGCAAGCTCGGGGTGACATTAATCACGGTCCCCCCTTCATCGATCGCTTGGATAATGGTTCCGCTTATCACCTCACTGGTTTCTAAAGGGGCAAAAGGCAAAGCCGTTCAGGGGCATCCTCAGTCTATTTCGTTTATTTTCTTTATTAATATTTCAGCTAATTATTATCATTTTGGCTAATTCTGCCAAATCCAACAAAACAAATGGATTAATAAAGCCAAAAACAAAGTGGAAACTTATTAAAAACTTTATTTTTCGGTGTTTACATAATGGATGTTCACTATGTCAGCAGTGGCATAAAGAGTACCCATCCATCTTTCCCGTCTCCTCCCCTTTTCCCACCTCTAATCTCCGCTCTCTCATCTCTCTTCGCGCGAGGAAGAAGGTTAGCCGAAATCTCCACAGATCAATTAGGAAGGGGACCTGCCCTTCAGAGGGGAGGAAGAGGTGATGAAGAAGAGTAAAGATGGACGACGGTTTGTGGGGGGGGGAGGAAGGGGACGGCGTGACATTTGCATATCAGCACAGCACCCCACAGCGGCGTGTAGACCGGCCAATCTCGCTAATAAGTCAGCCGCTAGTTGGCCACTTTCCTGCTCTCCCCTCGGCTCTCTGCCCTAATAGGCCGTCTCCATGGGATGAGAGGCATCCACGCCATTAGTATCTGTCAATCTGGCTGAAGGAGACCAACTCCAGGGACCTTCAGGATCAGGAGAGACTTGGCGTCGCCCCTTGAAGCCCCCTGGAGCGACGCCCCGTGGAGAAAAGAGATCTTGGAGGATCTGTGGGGTAAGGCAGGGACCAGAAAATGTTCAAATCCTGAACTAAAGAGATCACACAGGAAACACTGTATCTGTACAAAATTATTCTCCTTGTCCCGCCCTCTCTGCTTGATTGACATCTAATTAGAGCATCACTGAAAACTTTTCCACAACATCTCCCGTTAAGTTATGATAGAGTCTGAATTACTGCAATTAGCCTCCAAAAAAAGAGCAGTTTTTAGTCCTGTGCTGTAATAACACGGTGCATAGTTAGAAAATTAAAACCACTATAGGAGAGAACATCTTGCAGTTCACAATGAGAGCTAATTTTTTTTTTTCGTGCCCCATGGTAAATATTCGGTGCCAATTTTTTTCAATATATCCTCTAATGGCTGCACAGATTTGGTCAAATACGTTCTCTCCTCCTCAGGCAAAGTGTGGATGACACCAGGCAGTTTTCATATATGAATAGAGTGGCATTAAGTTCGGGATAATCATGTTCTGCCGCTAATTTAAGGTAATGACAGTATGAGTATGTGAGTGCATACTGTCTCCATCTCTTTCTCCCCCCACAGCCCTCCCTCATGCATCGGTAATGAGGCGTAGGCTTATTGACTGAGGGTGGAGATATGATTATCTCGCCTCCCTCTCTCCCCCCGTCTGCATTCTCTTACTCCCCCTTTTTCCCAGGCCATTCATCAGCAGCGGATAAGCCATGTTTGTTGCGTGTATATTGATTTGTGCTGATTGTAAGAAAACGGGGGAGAGTCATCAAAGATGGAGGCAGAGACAGGGAGAGGACACTGGGGGCCTGTTGTCGTCTCTCCAGACTGGATGATCCAGGAGAGCATCCTCTCTAGATGGATACTTAGGTGGAGGAGCTGCCATCAGAACATTTGCTATAAATGGATCCAAGAGGCTGCAGCGAAGCAGATGATGTCATAATAAAAACATCCATCAAAGGAGTGAGAAACTTTGAAAATAAGATGTTGTGGCCTGCTGGTCAAATATTAGTGCAACAAAGTAACACATATTTAAAGTATTGCACATTAAAACTGTTGGTTTTGGACTTTTTTTTATTACTAAAACTTTAATCTATTATGTTACAGCCGGGGTGCTCAATCCTGGTCCTGGAGGGCCGCAATCCTGCATGTTCTAGATGTTTCCCTCTTCCAACACCTGATTCAAATGATCAGGATCGTTATCAGGCTTCTGCAGCTTGATGATGAGCTGATCATTTGAAGTACCAGGATTGAGCACCCCTGGTGTTACAGTATGGTATGCACTTAGTATGTCGTATGAATTTGAAGGTAGACTTTGTTTTTGGAGTGACATGATAACTACTGGACAAGCGGTTGGTTGAAGATGTCTGCAGAGAAGTTGCATCACAGTTTAAACCTTGTGAACATCATATCAGTTCATTAGGTCGTATTTTTTTTCCATGTTGGGATCAGAATTTGATTGGATCCTCATTTGGAGGTTTCTGCTAACTCATGGGTGCCCAACCCTGGTCCTCGAGGGCCCCTATCCTCTATGCTTTAGATAAAGGGTCTGCAACCCTGGTCCTAGAGAAGGGGTGGGCGATTCTGGTCCTTGAGGGCCACCATCCTGCATGTTTTAGATGTTTCCTTCTTCCAACACACCTGATTTAAAAGATCAGGAGTTAGCAGGCTTCTGCATTTGAATCAGGTGTTGGAAGAGGGAAACATCTAAAACGTGCAGGACCAGGACCAGGATCGGGCACCACTGTGCTAACTCAACCAGACAGAAGCTACAGGTGGTAGCACTGACAACACAGTGGACAAAAAAACCTGAACCCAGATGGCAGCGTTTCGTCTCTTGACCTGAGT
>OOFC01034541.1:0-13107 GCA_900323345.1 Pseudochromis fuscus | reverse complement strand
ACCTAGCCGGCGATAAGTAATTCTGTAGAGGATTAGCAGCATGATAGCCTGATCAATACTGTGTGCTCAGGCCATTAGGAATGCAGCGAGGAAATGACCCCCTCTGGTAATAAAGCAGGGCATCTGGGTTCTCCTTCATTTGCCAACTCCATTAGTGTAATGGTATCATTATCTGCCACAGCCGTATTTTTCTGAGCCCTGGCTTTTCCACGGCTCGACCGGCGGGGGTCTGATGAAGCTGTGAGAGCCCACATGCCGAGTGTTCCCCTTTCTACCATTCTACACAGAGCCTAGGTGTAAATCTAGCTCTGTTGGAGCTTATGTGCTACCCTGCCTTAGGTATCCATACCCATGTTTTATGTCAGCACCTAACACTATTTCTCCATTATTGGCTCATTAATAGAGCAAGCAGCATGTAGCTTGGGTTTAGAGGGAGAAAAAGATGGCCGGCAGAGCGCAAAGCTGCTGAATGTGCTGAATCTGACACCCCCCTCTTGCTAAAACACCAGGCTTGACATGACAGGACGTCGGCATTAGTTGCCATAAATCGTTTCCTTTACACTAATTCACTAGCTAACATTTTGTGGGGGAGAATTGATTAACCATGTCTGGGTGTGTGGCCACATAATCAGCTTTTACCTCGCTAGTTGTTAATTTAACAGAACCGCCAAGGGAAACACAAACCATTTTAATGAGTGTTTAGAAATTAAATACCCTAAACAGCTTGCACTAGGTGCCACAACCAGAGCAAACCAATGAGGCTGATCTAAGCAACGGGCTGGGCTGCGCCTTGGACCTCACAACATCTGGTGACCCTGTGTGATCATTACTTAGCCTGCCACTCACACACACACACATACACACACACACACACACACACACACACACACACACACACACACACACTTCCTGTTTCGACACAGCACTTTATACATGTCATCACTGTCCAAATGGTGAACTTGCATCAAAGACAGCATTAGAACATCGGGTTAAGGGACAGGGTCACTGCTGTTTTCACACTTACCGAGGCATGAGTCTAAATTCATTCGGTGTTGACAATACTGATAAAATATAATGAAATGTTTTTAATTCAGCAAGTGGGGAGGAAATTCATGAAAGAGCAGCTACCCCAGAACAAATTTAAACTACACAGAAATCTGTTTTCACATCCAGGGATGTCTGGTAACTCTATCCACTAGTCTAAGCAATAAATAACATATAATTATCTAAATTCTGGACTTAATCAGGCATAAACTGATGTGACTGAGTGCTGCTAACTCCTTCCAAGCATTTGTTTTTCACTTATATGTAGAGAGAGATTCTGCAGCACCACACCTGTCTATACTATAGCGACTTGTTATGATGGGATTCTGTGAGGAGTATTCATTTGGCACAAATCTGTTGGGCCCTGCATTCCATAATGCAGAATGACAGTGCACCTATCATAGTGGATCTCTCAGTTTGTGCAGCATTGCAAACACACTCACTCACTGGATCAGACAACCGTCATATCCAAGGTATTAGTTAACATAATAACTGTATCATTATACAACCGCTGATATTATGAAAACTGGCCAAAATGCATGCAAGCTTCTTCTTTGGCTGCTCCACAGTCATACAGGCGTTTTGCAATTACAATTGCTCTTGCTCATCCTTTTATTTATCTAAAGAGAAAAGAAGCAGAGCCATTAGGTCTGTGCAGTTGCTGCCTGACTGCCTGAGGGCCAGCTGGAATGAGTTCTCTCTCTGAGCCGCTCATCTGGCCGCCATGGCTGCTTTCATAAACAGGAGGAACCACGTCCTACATAGTTTCACTGCTGTCTAACATGATCCAAACACATGTGCCACAGCAGACGGCATCCAAGTCAGGAGATAAGAGGAGAAACAGACAGAGGAGGCAGACAGACAGACACTGAGAAAGAGAGATGACTATAGGTGAAACAATGCAGGACGCCTTGGGCAGAGCAGAGCTGTTTCCTTTTCCTTCCTTTGGAGTCTTTGCAAACCACAAAGTTATGGTTCCACTGCGATATGAAAGCCCGATTTAAGCCCGGGTCAGCACGAAACATCCACACACACAACAGCTGGTCATCACAGGTTATGAACACACCCATTTCTGGACACATCATGTCTAAAATCATTATCTTATTAGCAGAGGGTATCATGTGAGAATATCTACTGTACGTCAGAGCACAAGTTATCATCCACTGTATCTGTAGTAAAGCCTGCAGCAGCTGGAGACTGCTGGCCTGGCAGGATGCCAAATCCCAGACACACTAAGTTTACCATTTGTTTTTTACTGTAGCACGGAGCTGCTTCACAATTAACAACTGATTCATTGTTTATTCTGTAACCACAATAACATACGAAATTTAAGCTGCAACTCTGCCTCTTGTATATTTGTTTGTTTATTTTTCTCATTAAATGTTATCAGCTAAACTGCAAAACACTTGTGGCTTTTTCCTATATGCTCAGAATAATCTGCAGCCTGGTATAATTCATATATTCCACTTGATATGGGATGTTGCCAAGACGTCATTCTGCAACCTACAGATTCGTATCAGCGGTGTATCTACGTGATATAGCACCATTATTATTTTTCTTTAATGTAACTGTAATTCTTCATTGTGGTAGACTGGGGGAAAAAATGGAAAACACAATAAAGGAAACAAGGCAAGGTGAGGTATGCGCTGACATTCGCGGCTTTCTAGCCTCCAAAATGCAGCCAGCAGCATCGCATAAGGAGCATTAGATATTCAACGAGCGACAGGGCTTAGAAATATGCCAGACCTAACGGAGAAAAACGCTATCAATACCTTTCTTCTCTTCTCCCCCTCACTGTCACCCGATCTTTTCATGTTCCTGGAGTTGTGTTTACACTGCCTTGCTTTCATTAGGGGCGATGTTGGTCGTTGTAGTGCGCGAATAAACGACACCTCGAGCGTTTCTCGTGTTAGAAAGAGCACGTGCGAGTGCGACCGTTTCTTTTATTTCACTAAGTGCCCCATTCTTAAGATTTTCAGAGTGAAATGTGTTTTTGTGGTGACGTTATAGAAGGAAACGCTGATAGCGTCGCGTAAAGAACTACAAATCCCAGAGTGCACCTGTGCTCGCAGCGGAAGCAGCTTCGGCATGCTCTAAATGTTGCACTGCGCAGGTGCGGCGCAGGTACAGAGCAACACATTGCTGATAAGCCGGTCAGCATGGTTTTAAGTCAGTGAATAAAAGTTTTAGAGTCCTTAAAATGGCAGTGGCATTTAAATGATGACTGAGACATGTAAAAATATTAGTTTTATTATGATTATAATTATTATTTTCATAAGGTAATTGCAGTACAGGGAGATTTTGAAGTTTTACATGTTTTAAGTAAAAGGTTTTCAAAGTGTAATTTCTTCCAAATAGGCTGGTCTTCATCATAAATATTCCATGTGCTTCCCCATTTTTGTAAATCAAAAGCAGTGCTACTTTCATCTCAGACTATGTGTAAAAATAGCAATCATGCTTTGAACATGCTCCAGTTCAAGTCCCGCCAACCTTCTTTCAACTCTCGCATGCATCTCAAATCCAGGTGCCTGCTTTTCTGCCGGTGTGGGCTTTTAAACCACGTCAGCCCTTTTCAACTCACCACCGGTCATGAAAGTGCAACTGTAAAAGCACCGCGCCTATGCGGCTGCCTTTGTATATCACCCACAGTTGCCCTCCAAGAGTTGAACCAGATTTTGCTCATAACATAGTTTGCATAGTGTTGAAATATGTTCTGTCCATTGTTCCTATCAAAGCACATGTGAAATACATGAGAGTTTCACGGATGGAGTGGCGGTGGCGGTGGGAGGGCGGTGCAGCGGTGGATTGCAGGGGTCTGAAACACCTGCTACATATTACTATTACAGACTTTGATCAGTGTCTTCATTAGTTCCCTTTGTAATCTCTTTTCTTTTATGGTAGAGCTGACCTAAGTGAGCCGGGTGCAGTGATTTAACACACATGTTTCTTTCACCTGTCTTGTAAAATGCTCAAAAGCTCTCCCAGTTTCAAAGATGTCAGTGTCTGTGGCATCCCTTACTAATAAACGGTGGGAGTTCTTTTGATTCCTATTTATAACCTACATTTCCTCCCCTCTGTCCTGGTCTTTCAAGGGGAGAATATGTTTGAAAAATATCCTTGGAATCGTTATGTGAAAACGAGATCCATGTGCATGCATGTATACAATTTCTCACATGAACATATGTCAGCCGATAGTTCCTTTCAGAGCTACTCTGATGGAAAAAATCTTATGATGTTGTAAATATATTCTTTTTTTTTAATCTTACAATGTCAAAATCTGCCTGCACTGAACCTCCATTGCCCTGATCCATCATTACACTATGTTCCTTTTATGTGTCAAACTATCTTTCACATATTCTCTCTGTCAGTCATCTTTATGGTTTACAGTTTAGGGAACTGATATCTTTGGCTTAGTTTGTCAGATCTGGGCTCCTCTGAGTGAACATAATATATAAGGGCCTTCAGTGGTGGACAGGGCTTGTCCAATAATTCCTGCAAAAGCTCGGTGGGACGGTGTCTTCACAACCCCCATAGCTGAAACATCATATGTGCACAGAGGGCACTAATAAATTATTCACTAAATATATACCATTGAATGTCAACTACACCTCAGTAATGGAGGTTTGTGGAGTCACTGCAGAGTTGGGGTTCAGGGAAATGTTTTGTTCATACAGCCTGGAGCAGGCTAGATTAGCTTAGCATAAAGACTGAAAACAGGTGGATACAGCTAGCCTGGCTCTGTCTAAAGGTAACTAAATCTTCCCGCCAGTAACCCCACACATACTAATTAACACAATATTTTTCTTTGTTCATAAATTAAACTGTAAAAACATTAAAGTACATTTGATGTTTTCTATTATACAGCAACAAAATTACTCACTGCTCCTGAGACAAAAATAGATAGCCTATAGCCTGCCCCCTAAACCAACATAATACTGCAACTTGACATATTTACACTAAGTTTGGTTGTAAGTCAAGACATAGTTAAGTGGATTTTTTTTACCTTACAAGAGAGCGAGGCTATTCCCTGTGTCTCTGGGGCATAGACTATATATAGTAATGAAGGATGCAATCAGGGTTCAAAAATGTGCAATATTCTTGATGGCCACTAGAGGCTGGGATTGAAAAAAAAACTCTCACTCCAATTGGCTTAAGTAAAAAAAAAAAACAACGGAAAAATTATAATGCTCATAATGTGGAGGCTACACATGAAGAGTTAAGCTGCTATACAAAAACTCTCACAACTTTTTTCATAAATGGTTCAATATGCTTAACATTTTTCTTATGGGCTGTCAATATTACACGCTACAGTATAAAGCTATGCATGCATTTATGTTCCATTTACTATTCATTTAAGGCAAAAAAAAAATGAATGTGCCATTAGCTAAAGTTAATTCTTCTTCTCATCATAAGAAGAAATCACAATTCAGTCGATATAAGGTTTCAAAAAGAGGAATATTTAGGGTCTGGTCTCCAATGAAACCAGCTCTGAGCTTCTCAAGCATCTGTCCTAGGGTTCAAGGGTCAGACCCACCTCCTCACTCCTCCCTTACATCCAAATATGGTCATTTCTGTCTCTAACATCCAACAGGGATGTGTAAATGTCCTCCCAGCTTCAAAATACCAAATCCACAAACCAGCAGGTGAGGTCATATTAGCTGTGTCTCTTCTACATACAGTTTATGCTCCAAGTTTAGCTAAGCTAACTGCCTACTAGCTGTACCTTCATGTTTGCTCATATGAAAGTGGTATCAATTTTCATATTACAGTCACAATTTGTCAGGCTATTTTTAAAGTTTAGAGCATAAAACCAAAAGTTAAAAGACTTTTTTTCCTCTCTCACCCCTCTTTTCATCGATAAACCCGCTGCAGCATTACAGTCTGTTACTTCAGGAACTGGTCAAAGCATCATTCACATGTTCTCACTGCCAATCATGTGAAAGAGGAGAAACTGCTCTGGATCTTTTTTGTTTGATGCTCAGATTTGCGGCTCTGTGAACAATCATAACATACAGGCTCTTTACATAGAGACAAGCCAATTACCTTCCTGAACAATGCCTGTCATTTGTCCTACACTGAATCAGGCTCTAAAGCAGGCACCCCTCCTCTTATGTCTGACCTGTCGGGTGAGGCATAAGGCAAGGTCACCCTTGTAGACACTCTGATGTGGTATCATATGGGATGAAGGAGGGGAAAAAAAAACACTTTGAACTTCTTCTATCATCATATAGCCCTCTCTCTCTCCTGATCTGGCCAATGTGTTTGAGCTCATGATGGGGGTATGTTTTCTGTTATTGAGCATTGCGTCAGCTCCGGATGACCCTCTGACAAGGCTCCCTTTTTTGTGATATAATGAGCGTCTAAAAAAGCTGAAGAAGAATAAAAGATGTAGAAAACACGGTGCCAGAATGTAGTAAAACGCAGTAAAAGAAGACAGAGACCATTGTGTTGTGTCTGTATTAAAACCAGAGCCCACAGCCCCGCAATCATCTCTCCTCCATGTACGGCCTGCAAAATCAGAAATACAATAGACAGCCCTTTTTTATGAATAATAATATCTTTCCAATGCAGGAGTTTCTATTGGACCACCTATTGTGTTATCAAGTTGTGGTTTCTGTATGAAAGCGAGGGAGAAAACTACTGGGAAAACTGAAAACAATACAGTCGAGCATTGTCCTGCACCACACACGACCTCTGCTGAAGGTACTGCTAAGAATCGCAAACAGCATTTTTCACTCACCGCAGCTTCGGCCAGGGACTATCCTCAGCATTGTTCTGCCTGCGTGAAGACAAGATCGTTTTTGATTTTTATTTATATCGAATGAGCATATGGAACAAGTATGTGCCTTCTCTGCTTGCTAACCTTCAATGCTTAGCCTTAGGAAACTGTTATTTGTCAGTGCTATAAAGCAGATTGCTGCCCGGTGGTTTCAATTAACATCAAAGAGTTCTTCGCAGGCAGTAATAGTTATATCAAAACCTGAAATGTATTATTTAGGTTGTGCACTGGAGTCCTCCAAACGATTATGTCCTTGTTCAGAGGAGGCTTTTTCTTTTCTTGCTGACTTTTTCCATCCCATATACTCCACCGCCGCCTTCGCCTTGTTTCTTTGAAGCACCCCCACATCACTCCTGTGCAGACTCTTTGTAGCACCAGGGTACCTGTGTAGCTCACACCCGGTGGCCTATTAGTTGCAGGACATAAAAAGTGGCTCTACAATAGTGATGAAGAGGATTAAATGTCCTGTGTGGCTAAGTGGGTATATTATAGGAGAGTTTCCAAAGTCCCATTGGAGCCACCAGTTATTTTTATACTAATGGTCCTGTTACTTGCATTATGACACTGAATGTTGAAA
The DNA here is from genome assembly GCA_900323345.1 of Pseudochromis fuscus. Lineage (NCBI taxonomy): Eukaryota > Metazoa > Chordata > Actinopteri > Pseudochromidae > Pseudochromis > Pseudochromis fuscus. The sequence continues at coordinate 5,707 of OOFC01034541.1, read as the reverse complement.
CTTTGCAAAACTTTTTGGGTCATAACTGCCCAAAGGAAATACAGATGAATGAGTTACCATTTGCACAATGAGCTGTTTGTACAGTATTTAAATTATGTCAAACCTTTTTTATATATGATCTGAAGTAGGCCTGGCTGATTATGGAAATAATATTTTGCAGTCTGTGTCAAACTTTAATTTAATGCCTGATGCCTTTTCTTAAATTTTTTGTTTTGTTTTGCTTTAAATTAATAGTAAATGGAGCATAAATGCAGGTTTATAATGTAGCTTGTAATATTAGGAGCCCATAAGAAAAATGTTTATAATGTTCATATTTACCCATTTATGAGAAAAATTGTGAGAGTTTTTGTAGAGCAGCTTAACTCATTATGTGTAGCCTCCACATTATAAGCACATGTGAAATCCTCCCAAATTTCTGATTGGTTCAAATGCTGTGACATCATATGGGCTCATTTAACCCTTTAACTGGGACAATTAGTTGCTGACAGAAAGTGACATGTCAATCAAATCACTGTAATTTCTCGGCCATTTGCGCTAGTTGATTCTGAAAGCTGACAAGTGAACACATGCTACCGTAATGTTGGTAATATGTATGTAATGCTGCACTTCTTGGCCTTACTCCATGCTTCTGCATTACTACCGTAATGTATGTAATATATACGAAACATTCCACATGTCAGCTTTCAGACTCAGCTAGAATTACGTCGCTGGGGCAAATGTTTGAAGAATTACTGTAAGTTGGTTTATGCTAGTCAGTCTGTATCGCCGCCGACACACTCGGTTTTAAGATGAGGGTTAAAATGACAAACTTCATGAAATCATCCCTAATGGGGGAATTCTGACTTTCAGAGATCTCAGTTGTATGAGCTGTTTTTAAACATTCCCATGAATTGTTAATTTATGTCATAATCTGTTTATGAACTACATTTTGAACATAGGTTTTCTATCCCTTTAAATAGATTTTTTTGTTGGTTTTGTTATGTAAATATTTGTGACAACTGTATTAAGTTGTTTATGACAAAAACCCAACTACAGGATCCCTTTCAATGTGAATCAGTACAGAATTTAACGACGCAATCCATCAGTGCAAATTAGCTGAGACGCACATTCATTACTCAAAGTGCAGAATCACCTGGACTGAGCAGCACCTGCTGTCTGGATAATATAAATTCCTTTCTTCAATTCCTGAAGAAAATAGAAAGGAAAAAAAAGATTCTTCCAGCCGCTATGAAAGCAGTGCAGGGATGGGAGCTTTTTCTTTTTTTGTCCGCCCGGGATCGTTAAAACTCTTGCGACCTCATGGCCGAGACTTAAAGCACACAGAGGGGCCTTTAAAATGGTTCAAAAAGTACATACACCATTGAATACATGTTGATTAAGCCTCAATAAATGATCATATAGCACCACAGGAAAGAGCCCTTTGGTTAGCGAACAGAAAGAGCGTGCAGCCTTAGTCTAAGATGTGGTACACCTCCTCGCCCGGGATCACTTCCAGACACCGAAATGAGGAAGCGCTTTGCCATTGCTGTGATTTGAATACCATGATCACTGAGCACTTTTATAAGAAACCCATTAAAAGTGGGGTTTTGACATACAAAAGAGCCCCTGTTTAAATCTCACGCACATTGTCAGGCTGAAAGACGTTATAAAACTCTATACGGAAGCATACATCCTTTCTATGTGTGTGTGTGTGTGTGTGTCATTGCATCGCGCACCATCATGAGGGGAATATCTTTTGTAGAGGGAGACATGACCTGGTCTCTGGAGGAGCCCGTGCCCCACAGCTCAGCACCCTGCTGCAGATTAATCACACATTTGTTCAGCGAGATACAATCACCCGCACCAGACTTTAACTTTTTAACAAAGACGTCTGCCTGAAATACGCTGATTTGTCAAAATACCCCGTGATCTAAGAAAATAAGTCGTCTTGAATAGGACCAGCTGAGGTGGACACAATGGCCCAGTGTGACCCCCCTCGCTCCACCTGCTCCTGACAGTGTTTATAAAGTGCCAACTCCTCTCATTAGCACTCCCATTACCCCAGAGTTATAGCAGCACCGCAGATCAAACGCAGCCCGAGCGAACAATGGCTGAAATGGCATTAATATGATATGTAAGAGTTCAGCAAATATTGAGAGAGATCTCTTTGATGGGGACTGGTTTACATTAGAGGCCTTTTTTATTGGGGCTTTTCTGCTCTTTAATGTGCATGTTTTCCCCTTGAGTCAGTGTTACCAGGTTTAGGTCTCGTTGTGTGACCGGTCGCTGAATAGAGTAGAAAGACGCACATACGGCGCACATACGAGAGCAATTGTTAGTACACACTCAGGACATATATTGGTATTACTTTGGGAAAACAGCAGTTTGGGATCTTTTCATGTGCAAATCAAAATTCCCTCTGCGTTAATAAAAGATCTGTTGTACTGCGGTCTGTTTTCACTGCCTACACACACACATTCATTCAATTCATTTGCCCATTTGTTACTAATATATTTGAGACTGATGAATGTGAGACTGATTTAAGTTTGGCAAGTGATCAAGTATTCATCTGACAGCACAAGCTGTACCCAAAACCCACCAGCCTGACCACTGACAGGAACAGTGAAATGTGTTTATTTATCCACGCATAGTTTTCCTCATTTCCAAATTAGTTGACATTATGGAGCGTGCTGATGGTGACAGGTACATTTAACACTGGCTGAAAAGTTTAAATCACACCCAGCGTCTCATATACAGAGCTTCTTACACACTCCTCGAGGCCGCCTTCACGTCTAATTACTGTACACCCAAATGAATGGCAGGATGGTTTATAGTAGATCCCCGTCCCCGGCCCACCCTCAGAGTCTTCGGTGTTCGTCCTCTTTTCGACGGAGGTGCAAAGGCCGATGTGGAAAAATCGCCGTCACGGCTACAAAATAGATGACCTGTTTTCATTTGGTAATAAAAATGTTTTAACTGCACAACCCCTGCTTACATTTGATCAAGTGATTTTTCGGGGCCGGTAGCCATTTTTCCCATTAAAGTAAACTGAGATGTTCATTGGTAGGTTTGTAAGTTTGCGCACGGGGTGGAAAACTCAGATTAGATGTAATGTAGCTATAATTCTCTGAGCAGTATTGAAAATCTTTTGGACGCAGTGCCACATGTGTTTGCATGTCTGTTTGGTTTGGCCAGAAACTGACAGCAGCTTCTGGTTATCCAGAACCCATTAGATGCTTTGATCCCAAATGGGCCTCGTTTCCATTTGCTGAAAGTAGTGTTCTGTATTTGTGCTGTGGTACATGGATTGGATGTCTGTGATTTGTTTTCTATGTGTTACACATTATGTCTTTCAAGATCATTTAAAGATGCCCCAGGATTGCCTTCATCTTCATCATGCGTGTATAGGTTCTAATTATGAATATTACCACCATCAGTAATTGATCAAATCCACTAATGAAAAATGATGTTTGGGGAACTTTTGAGTTTGAGAAAGTGTGTGGCGACTGCAGGATAATTTAGAGTGCCTGTCAACCGATTATCTCCCACTGCTCTTTATTTGTGTAGGGACGTGTTGGGGATGTTGCAGCGTCTGACTAACGTCCTGACTTCTGAAAATCTGTATAACACACATCACAGCAGTACCACACACACTCTCTCTACCAAGCAGAGCTAATACTTTCCATGAACCTCTGACACAAAAGCAGCCTCAAGCCGGAGTTTGAAGTCGCTGAACAATTCTGCAAATGATGTTGTTTTGTGGTGAACGGTTAAGGCCGATTAATAAAGAATGTTATGCTATAGGCTGGGGACAAGCAACTGACAACAAAAAAAAAAACATAATGAAAGAAGTCCACAGCTTTTTTACACATGTAGATCATATATGTCACGGAGCCAAAGCCTCATTTCAACACTGTGTCAAAGGCGGCTCTGGACCGCATCCCGAGCTCTTTGCTTGTTTGTCTTTTGTAAAAAAGGACAACTACCCCAGCAGTGCCAAAGTACCCCGGGCTCTTTGATATGTGAAAGCCTAACAGTGGGACTGCTCCCTGCTCAGCTGGTACACAGATGTGTGTGTGTGAGTGTGTGTGTAGGGGGAGCCCGCTGTCTGAACCGAACACAGATTAGTGACTCCTTTTTTTTTATTCCTAATAAATAAACCCCAGTGCATGCTGGGTTATGTGTGAGGGGAAAATAACATGCCACTAGCCAATCAGAAGCAGGTGGTATAGGGCTTGGTGGCTACAGACCCTGCAGCTCTTATCATAAAACAACTGCACTTTTAACTTTAATTGTAGTTGTGGATAGAGTTTGGGGTTTGGGTTTAGAAGTGTTTTATTACTTCGAACTGGAATCAAAGCAGCAGAAATATAATTATGTTAAAAGCAGGCAACAATTTTGTTGTAATGGACGGTGGCCAAGTTTCAGGCTGAACCCGCTGATAAGGGTACTGCCACACACACACACACACACACACAAAGGGGGAAACTCTCTTTACTGCATGGTTAACTGTTCGCAGTAGAAGTACAGTTCTGACAGTATTTGGCAATTATGCTAATTATACTCAACTTTAGTGAGACATATTGCATTTTTAACTCCCCTGTGTTTATTTAAAGTTACATTTAAGATTTATAATCGGATCATAAATTAAACAGCAGCAAAAATAACATTTAAAGATGAGCTTCACCTTGACAATAATAAAAAGATCTTCACAGGTTCATGCATTAAGTAGTAGAATAATAATACATTTAAAACAGAAACTATTCTGCTGCATGTTGTAAATCAGTGATGAATGACCCTCTTAAAAACACACACACACACATTTTCTGACAAAGTGTTTAACAGTAGATCAGAACAGGGTTAAAATTCTTATTTCCTGAACCAGCGAGGACCCTGATGCAGTCTGCAGCCGGCCCCACAGTCAGAGCGAAACACTGTGAAGCAGCAACGATCTGACAAATTCTTCCAGATGATGTTCGACTCTGAGCATCTTTAAATCCAAGCTTTCTGTCTTACACTGCTTTCTCTGCCCTCTAAAGGATTTCTGAATTATATTTTAATTCATTTATAAATTACATATTTTACTTTTTTAATTAATTTTACTTTATTATTTTGCTTTTTTAATGCATTATTTTTTTCTTTACACTACATCATTTACTTTTTAAATAAATTTTACTTAATTATTTCACATTTTAATTGAATTATTTTAATCTCTTTTCCTCCGTACTACATATTTTTGCTTTTAACATTCATTTTTTGGAATCATTTCAATTTTTTATGAATGATTTTAATAAGTTTTTTTCTTTTCTTTTTTTTTTTAACTCTCATAAATGTTTGATCTTATATTTTAATATATTTTAATTTCAGTGTCTTCTTTGAATTGCTCTGTGTATGAATAGTGCTTTATAAATAAACTACCCTTGCTTTTCAATCAGACTTCCTATGAAATAAAATGTAATAATTTCTCTGTATTTACAGTAATCAGTTTGGTTAATGGTTATGATAAAGTGTTTATAGGATGTTAGTGTGTGTTCCTGTGTGCAGTGTTTGTAGGATGTTAGTGTGTGTTCCTGTGTGCAGTGTTTGTAGGATATTAGTGTGTGTTCCTGTGTGCAGTGTTTGTAGGATGTTAGTGTGTGTTCCTGTGTGCAGTGTTTGTAGGATGTTAGTGTGTGTTCCTGTGTGCAGTGTTTGTAGGATGTTAGTGTGTGTTCCTGTGTGCAGTGTT
>OOFC01034538.1:0-13665 GCA_900323345.1 Pseudochromis fuscus | reverse complement strand
TTAAAATATGTAAAAGATTTACTCTCAAGAAATTTCCAAAACCAAAAGAGAAAAAAAAAACAGAAATGTCTATCACCATTGAAGATGAAGATGAAGATGAAGATGGAGATGGAGATGAAGATGGAGGTGGAGGGGGAGATGGAGATGGAGATGGAGATGGAGGGGGAGATGGAGATGGAGATGAAGATGAAGATGGAGGTGGAGATGGAGATGGAGGTGGAGGTGGAGATGGAGATGAAGATGGAGGTGGAGATGAAGATGAAGATGAAGATGAAGATGGAGGTGGAGATGGAGATGAAGATGAAGATGGAGGTGGAGGTGGAGATGAAGATGGAGGTGGAGATGGAGATGGAGGTGGAGGTGGAGATGGAGATGGAGATGAAGATGAAGATGGAGGTGGAGGTGGAGATGAAGGTGGAGGTGGAGATGGAGATGGAGGTGGAGGTGGAGATGGAGATGAAGATGAAGATGGAGGTGGAGGTGGAGATGGAGATGAAGATGAAGATGAAGATGGAGGTGGAGATGGAGATGGAGATGGAGGTGGAGGTGGAGATGGAGATGGAGATGGAGATGGAGATGGAGATGAAGATGAAGATGGAGGTGGAGATGGAGATGGAGATGAAGATGGAGGTGGAGGTGGAGGTGGAGATGAAGATGGAGGTGGAGATGGAGATGGAGATGGAGGTGGAGATGGAGGTGGAGATGGAGATGGAGATGGAGATGAAGATGAAGATGGAGGTGGAGATGGAGATGGAGATGAAGATGGAGATGGAGGTGGAGATGGAGATGGAGATGGAGATGGAGATGAAGGTGGAGATGGAGATGGAGATGAAGATGAAGATGGCGATTTGTTTGGGGTTGTATAAAATGTGTATCTTTCCTGTGCATTCATTTTAGAATATCTTCCTATTTCTTTTCCCACCTTTTGATTTGTTGGCAGCAGATCAGTGAGCTTGTGATTGCAGGTACCTCTGTAAAGGTTCAGTGGGGTTGAGGTCAGATAACTGTGGAGGAAAGTCCACCACAGTCAGAACTGTTTGGTCTCTTCTGGTCTTCAAAGTTCAAAGCTTTGAGGTGTGTTTAGTTCATGATGCTGCTGCAGGATGAAGTCTTCTCCACAACAAGACCAACCAGAGGCACCATGTCTGGATGGGGGATTGATGTTCGCTCTCCTGTTGGTCTCCTTACAACTAACCTTCTGTTACAGGCACTGACCACTAACCTGATTGGATCACTCATCCTGAGAAGTAGTTCAGACTCTACTCCTCTACTTGATGACGTTGCATTGCTATCTCATGGTGAACAAAGCTGGATGTATTGATCTTCAGGAGGTGTGATCACCTTTGTTCTGACTGACTGTGAAAACTGGATCACTTGTAAACAAGTGTTTTCCAGTAGCTGCCCCCTTAGAAACCTCTGCTCCAGCCATGATGTGATGCTCCCTTTTTAGCACAGTAACGGTTTGACTTCTGGCACTTTGTGAATATCATGAATATCTTCTAACTGCTGCTTTGATGGAAGCTACTCAGCTACTTTAGTTTGACTGCAGACCTGGAAATACTTCAGAATATGAAGTATTTCTAACTTACTATATGTGTTTCTGAATTCTAAAATTTTACAAATGATTTAAAGTTTGGTTGAAAAACAGATTTTTAATGTGGTCTCAGACATTTGGTTTCATTTGTGAAGAAATATCAGAAATAGCCACATTTCTAGTCATTACAGCATCATTCTCGAATCGTAACTAAGTTTTGTGTGTAATACAAAAACACAACATTTCTAGATGGAAGAATTGGAAATATCCACATTGTAGTTTATGCACAAATGGATTGGGACAAATTTTCTTTTTTTTTTTTTGTGATATCGTGATTTCACTTTACTGAACAGCCTGCAATGTTTCGTAGACTTTAGGAAACATGTTGTAATTTCCTCTGTTTGAAAGAGATTAAATCTGCACTTGTGCAAATATTCAGATCATGGCAAAGTGATTATTGACTATTTGCTAGACACTGTTTACTTACACCGGAGCTGCCCAGGTACCAGGTACTGCTGAGGTGCCTTCACCCAAGTAAACAACAATTTGTCGAAACTGCTCCTCAGTCGTTGTATTCCACTTCCAAATAACCTGAATGACAAACATTAAAAATAAATAAATAAATAGATAACTACTGCAATAACTTTTCATCATATGATCAGTGAGTTTATTGAGGTGACCACATCTTTTAAAGCTCCTAAAAACCTGAATGAAATATGTCTCAATGATTCTCATTGTTATGACAGTTAAAAAAAAAAAAAAAACTCCGGGTCTGATGTGATGAGGCTAAATGTATCGGTGGCACGGAGCTTGCTAGCTTGTAAAAAGCTAACGAGCTTCGTGCCGCCGATACATGAGCCACACCGGTGTTTAAGCCACAGGGTTCAAAGTGTCAGAAAAAAGTGGCGGCTTATAGTCCAGAAAATACGGTAGTTTAACCTTTTAGACCCCAAGGTCCACCAATTGGGGAACCCTGAGACTTGTCTCTGGTATTTTTCTATAGTTGAAATTTCAAAATAAGAGCTCAGGGCTTAAGGGATTAAACCTCAAAAGTTGAATTTAAGTTGATACGAATCCTTATTGTCAGTAGTTAATATTAAGTGATCAGTTACTTGGGTGAACAGGAAAATATCCTGTTTTTGAAATAGTTCAAATAAATACATTACAATGAAAGGCTAAAAATAACTACTCCAGAACCTTTATTTTCATGGCTGATGTTCAGGGAGTTGTGGGTATAATAATCCAAAATTGACTGTCAGCAAGAAGCAGCTAAATGTCAGTGTTTGTGGATGAGTTTATCCATCCACTGCCTCCTTTCTATGACATTTTGTGAGTGACTGACAATGTTACATGATTCCCAGCTTCCCCCTGACAGATAAGCATCATGACTCACAGGACCAATTCAACATAAGCATACGTTGCTTTGAACACTGGAACAAACAAATCACTTTTCTATTTCTGGCCTCCATTCTCGACATTTTCCTATTTTTTGGTTGCTGGCTGCATCACAGTGTCTCCTCTCAGTTCATTTCAGTTTGACTCAGTTCACTGGCTGCTTTATTGGAATGGCACAGGGACGCGACACATTGCCAAAGCAGACGTGGGCCAAATTAAGTCCATTCATTCACAACAATACCAATCAAGCCAGAGCAGTGGTCGCCAGTGGATTGACTATTGTTAACCATTTCCCTCAATGTGCAGCAGTCACATTTTACTGCAAAAATTCCCGGCACGTAAATTAGGGACTATGAGGTGAGGGGATATTGTTGAGTCTCAAGTGTGTTAAATCTAGCGCTCTTATTAATATGTGAGTTTAATTTATTTCTGTCATTTTCAATATAATAAAGTGTTTCACCCCACCTCACTCTCCCCTTCCTGTCAGTCCCGACTTCATACTCTGAGTAGATCTGGGCTGATAGGCTTCCTTTGAGCTGTGGTGAGGAGTTGAATAGTGGCTGGTTCCCATCTTGTCATCCCTGCTGAGCTGAAGACAGCAGTCTGATTCTCCTCATATGACCCCTACTGTGACATGAACTTGGCTTGATTCTCCCTGATATGAGCCCTGCTGGGCTTGTTTGCTTGGGCCAGCAAATGTCAGACATAGCCAAGTATATTTTTGGTAGTGCTGGATGATAAAACAAAGGAGAAGACAAATTCTTTACCACCTTTTATTTGAAGGCTTTCTCATGCTTCAGTCTGTGGATTTCTCAATCAGTGTAAAGGAGTAGGACTCATCACCCACATGCACCTACGAAGAAACTGATTAACCTATGATTACACTGTAAGAATAAAAATTAAAATTGGATATTGGTCCACTGTTGAAGTCCATTCAAACACACTGATATCAGACCTGCAAAAGAGATTGTAAAAACTTTTGCACTCAGGCTTTTTTTCATGACCTAGCTGCCACGGATTGGGGCAGAGTTTTCCTATTTGATGATGTTGAGCTGGCCCTTGCATATTTTTATGACGAACCCAAACATATAATCAATAAGCATGCACCATTTAGAAAATTCAGGGTGAGGGGCCAAAATAAACCTTGGTCTTCCTCGGAAATTGGAAACCTTCTCAAAGACAGAGGAAACCTAAAGCTGAAGCAGATTGGCTCAGCTTTCATCAACGCCGCAACAAATGTACCTTATTAAGAAAGCAAAGTCTGACTTTTATCTGACGGAGTCTCTAAAAAGTCTAAATGACCCCAAAAAATTCTGGCAATTCATGAAATCAGCTTCAGGCTTCAAGCTTCAAGTTATCTAGTCACACAATCTGGCTCCTTGTCAGACAAGGATCCAACAAACAGCAGGTCGCCTGTGAATCGTAAGGTTGTTGGTTCAATCCCCGGCTCCTCCTGTCCACGTGTCGAAGTGTCCTTGGGCAAGACACTGAACCCTAAGTTGCTCCCAATGGTGGCTAGCGCCTTGGATGGCATCTCGGTAGCCATTGGTGTGTGAGTGTGTGTGTGAATGAGTTGCCTTGTAAAGCACTTTGGGACCTAGCTAAGGTCATGAAAGTGCTATATAAATGTTCTCCATTTACCAGTTTTTTACCACCTCGACAGACCAGAGAAGAGGAGCCACCCAAGAAGATGAGTTTTTTACAGATTGGCTCAGATTCAGGAACAGATGAGGAGCTGCTACCTGACAGAGTCCTGCACTTGTACAGAGCAGAGCCTGTCATTAGTATGCAGGACTGTCCTTTGGAGTGCTGGACAGCTCATTCAGGAGCTCATGACAAGCTGGCACTGCTGGCTTGCAAATATCTCGCCGCTCCTGCAACCACTGCTCCGTGTGAGAGACTGGTCTCAGTTGCAGGCAACATCGTAAATAAGAAGTGGTCAGTGCGCCTCTCCTCAGTAAGGTAAGGTCAGTAAGGTAACGCTAGGTGGCTGGTATGGGAGGAGGAAACGATCATTTGTCCAATCACCTTGATACCTGTGAATCGCAATAATGTGACGAGACTTTTCAGCAACAAAAAAGCAAGTGGATGAAAGTTGATGAGAAAAAGTAGCATCATCATGTTTAGCAGCTCAAACAAAAAAGCGACACGCAAAAGAGGAAGAAAAGAAAGGATGAGGATGAGGGTAAAATGACCAAATTAGTTTTTTACTCAAACCCAGGTAACCCAGGCTAAAGCTAGCATCCCACCAGAGGTTAGCTGTAGCTAGCCAGCTAGCTCCACAAATGAAAATATCCACCCTAACACCACGGCTCACTTCTCCAGGCGGCCAGAATGAGACTTCCCCACCACCGCAGCCTCAGAGGTCAGAATAATTCTCTTTTATAACTTTTAATCTTTATTATAAGGTCGGCGAAAACTTTACCCTCGTCTGTTAAAACATGCAATGATTATGGTACATGACCTTTGTGTAGCTTAATGTCAGCTATATTTGAATGTTTGATAGTTTGGAGTTGGTTGTTTGAGCTGTTACATGTTGATATGGAGCTTCAGCTGCTGTCCATGGTGCTGAAAGGTGGGTTTGCAGGATGAGTGTGTGGAGGGTCACCTGTAACGTTACATGGTGACAACAGCAGTTCTCTCGAGTGACTGTGCATTAGTGTCCAAACGTGTGTGTGTGTGTGTGTGTGTGTGTGTGCAGTGTGCACGAGTGGACAAAATAAATACCGGGGCCAATCACCTCGATGTTACGTTACTGCTAGGGACACTACTAAACAGGAAGCTGTTTTGTTGTTCACTTCACGCAGCACTTTCTCCACTTCAGACACTTTTTCTTTAAACTTTTTCTCAAGAACAAACCTTTATATGGAAAAAAAAAACAAAAAACATTAAAAGATGTGGATGCATGAGACCCATTTTTCATTGCTCAAATATCTGTATAAGGCCACAAATGTATGTTTAAGATTCAATCCCTCTGAAGTGCAGATCAGGTTGGATCAATGTGATGTAGCATCACTCCCTTATAGACCCCACCAACCAGGCGTCAGCCATGTTGGACTTAATAACATTGCCAGTTTGCGGCTACATCCAGTGCGGCTGATACAAATCCATCCTTTATTTTCCATGAGTTCACCCACAAAGTAGATGTCAGCTACACACACAGAAAATTGTCGAACACTCGGCTTTGAAACAACAGACCTGTTTTCTATTCCTTCAGGGATGACAAGTGCTTTAGACGCCATAAGTTTTGCTGAGATCACTAGCACCAAATCGGGGCCAAAATCAATGTGGAAACCATAAACAGAGTGAAGTATCTAGTTCTTACCACATAGTTTTACACTGGCATGCAGTTCAAGGCTCACAAAAGTCTGGATGCTTTCAAGTATTTTGTAGCTCACTGGGTATACGCTGTCAGGCTGTGGAAACTGTACGACACAGCAAACTACGTTGTTTTCTCTCATTAAGGAAAGGCAGTAACTTAAGTGGCTACATATGTCGTAGATGTTGGAGAGCCGCTGGTTAGTTGTAAATGATTATTTCGATGTTAATTTTATCTTCGCCCAGTTTTATGTCTTTCTATTGTGCTAAACAGTGACAACATTCGGCAGCCGGACAAGACAGCGCTTTGTTTTGAGTGTAACATGGTGGTATTTACATTTGGATAAGCCGATAATGTATGTATGACATCATGTGAATACAGTATATATAACAAGCAGTTGTACTGGTTAAATGCTGCCTCAAAATCAAGGTGAAGCGCCATCACTGTGCTTCACAGAAAAGGCCGTCACCAGAACTGACCTTAAACAGATACCCAGGTCTCCTTAAGGGAAACTTCAGACTGCAACTCTCCCTCCCTTTGGTTCACTCAGCAGCAGTTTCTCACATAGATTACTACAGTTGTTGAATTGGGCTATCTACTGTATAGCAGCACTACATCAGCACAATACCACTGGTGCTCTCAGGTTCATTAAGAGGAGGAAGAGGAGACATAAAACACAAACAGCAAACTCATCCCCCCCTCCTCTATGAGAGAGAAATCATGAAGTAAATAGGGGCAACATTGTATAGATGTTTTCTTTAATCTGCAGTAGTTTTAAGAGCGGCTGAGCTCCCTGTGTTTGGACTGTGACAGAGAAGAAAAAGCCATGCAAGACTAAGTTTAAAATTCAGATCGGATGCTATCCTGTGAGCCACGGATGAATTTTCTCTTAATGTTCCTTTAAATGTCTTCACACTCATAATATTGAATAAAACTATCTAATATGTGTCTGTTATTGAGAGTTTGAGTATGATATATTGCATTTCAATAAGCCATAAAAGGTTATTGCCCTTTTCCTCTTCCAGATTTGTTCTCCTGCCATTCCTTCACGGGAATAATATTCCAGAAGGATATTCAATGTAAGTTTCATTATGTATTAATGAAAAATAAACCAGTTGAATCTTGCCTGTGAGTGTGAAATTTTCAATAAAAAATGAATTAATAAAATAAAAAAAATAAAAATATTTGCATCTACAGATCTTTGCTATGATATATTGCAGCTGGAGATAAGCCAGTCAAAGGTTATTGCCCTCCTGACACTCCCATCATGACTTTAATATGGTTAAATTTCCTCTCAGTCTAATAATAATAACAGTTAATAATAAATGTTATTATCCTTTCAAGTGGTGCCTGTGTGAATTCCTCCACTGTCCCAATATGGCAGTGATGGAAGTGTTTTCAGAAACTTATGAGAATTCAGCATCATCCCCTTTGACCTGATTTGGTTGATCTCAGTTTTCATTGAGTCTAAACACAGTTTGAAGATGTCGGCTGATACTGAACATTTGGCCAAAGGTTGAAATCATGAGGTAAAGTGATGTCACAGTAATCTCTCTGAGAAAAGTCCTCAGTCTGCAGCCTGATGAAAATCTTTTGTCAGATTTTACTGTCAGATTGCAGCCATTTCTGTCATTTGATGCATTCTCCAGTTATCTTCTGAACATAACTGAATTTATTTATTTCTTGTACTGCAGCATATGATTAACCGCTGGTGCACAGAGATACTATACAGTCGTTAACATTTTAGTAGCTACGCTAACTTCAGTATTTCCTGACAACAACATTTTGACAACAGCATTTCCCACATATAAACCAACTAATACAGACATACAGTAATCCCTCGCTATATCATGCGTCAACTTTTGCTGCTTCACTTTATCACAGATTTTATATCCAACATATCTAAATACATATCTCAGATTTTTTGCTACTTCATGGATTTCTGTGGACAGTGGGTGTTTTTTTCTGGTACATGCTTCCTCAGCTGGTTTACACAGTTGATTTCATCCACAGGACGTTACTGGCAGATGGCTGAGAAGCTGCCCAATCAAAGCATGAGGTAACTATCCTGGGTGCTGATTGGCTCAGATTGAGCTAAGCAGCAGCAGCCCAGATGATTTCATTCATGGGATATTGGTGTGGTTATGTATCCTGATCACAATATAATAAAACTCTGTAAGTAAAACGAGTGTATTACTATATATTACAGTAAATATAAAATAATTTTGTTGAAATATGTTTTATTAAAATGTGTTTAAAACGACATTGAATAAAACTCCTCAGTGATATATGACCCTATATTTGTGCATAGCAGTGTTGTGCCTGAACGAGTTCAATGATCGCTCCTTCATGAACTGGTTCATATTTTGGGCGAACCTGAACTGAACTTCCTGTATTTCTGCCTGATGAACGTTACTGTGAGCGCGCTCATTCTGGCGTCTGTGACCGGCGCTGTGTCACAGTTTAACTTTGTTTAAGAGAGGCCAGATTACCATCGAACCTTCCAGGTGAAAACCCAACTTAATCACAATGTGAACGGGTCTTAATATGTCGGGGGAAAACAGCCAGTCTGGCAGCAGCAGCCACCACAGAGTCGCACTGTCGCACTGCGTCATCAAAATGTGAAGCATGGTGGCAAAACCAAATGGACGGCAGCAGCACTACCTCAGACTCTGCCTCCATGATTAATACTTCATCTTCGTATGATTATTTAAAATAATTTTATGAAAAGGTCAGTGATGATGCTGGTGGGAAAAATCTTACCTTTTTGTGTAAACTTTTCCCGCCAGGTTTCAAAAAGCAACTCCGTACATCAGCAACATCCAAACCTGAGACGGCACATTGAAGTAAAGCACCCAGTTAGCCTTTCAAGGTTTGTGGGAGTGACGAAAAAATCAAAAAGTGGTTCCAGGTTTGGAAAACTGATGAAATAGAAAAATATTTGCACCTTAAGGACTCTGTCCTGTTTTTGTTTTAATAATTCCTCATAAGCCCTGCGATAGGTTGGCAACCTGTCCAGGATGACCCCGCCTCCTGCCCGATGACAGCTGGGATAGGCTCCAGCAGACCCCTGTGACCCTAGTGTGGAGAAGCAGGTGTAGATGATGACTGACTGACTGACTAATTCCTCAAAAAAACAAAAAAAACATTCAAGCAGCAGGTTTTTCTTCATGTTTTTGAGAATATACTGTAGCAGAGGAAGCTGCAGCTGCTGCTGGTGTGGACTGAATAGGTGGCAACAAGGGGGAAATGTCAGTAATCTGAGGGTAATAGCAACATTTTGGAAAAAAAAGAGCTATGCACTAGTTTATTTTTGAGACTGTGAGTTTAGTTCAAAATTTTGAATTATGAACTATGAACTGAACTAGTTCATTTTCAAATCTGTGAACTGAAAATGAACTTTCCCAACACTGGTGCATCGTATATATACACAGTGTGTTTACAGACATAATTTCAAATAATCTTATTTAACATGTAAGAGAACATGAAGGGTTTATACTGTATAACTGTGGGATATGTTTAGAGTGTGGGAAGGTGTACAAGAGTTTCAAATATGTGAAAAGGACCATATGAACATATGGGATGACTGTACACTGAAAACATTTTACATATGGGCTGTGATTAAAATACTGTTTGAACTATTTATCGTTATGTGCCACAATAAGCTGCTAATGGGTGTAATATTTACCAAACACAGACGCCCTGCTGTGATCTTTTTTGCAGCAAATTCTTACTTTATACTGCATCAGATTCAGGCTCACACATGTCAGGACTGGGTTAAAACTCAAAATAGCTCTTCCTCACTTCACCATTACAAGCAATTACAATTCATGCAAAACCAGAGGAGGCTGAGACTATAAATATAAAGCTGGACATGAGCACATTAGGTCCTCTTTCGGTGCTACTGAAGCGTATGTTCTGGGGAGTCAAAGACAAAGTCATCATCAAAATCATCTTCATCAGTTTGATGCAGAAAAATGTAAGAGTGAAAAATAGTGTTCATGTGGGCACAGCAGGAAAAAAATAGTGATGTTTTCCTGTATTGATTCATTTTCTCCCACTGGAAAGAACCAGCAGGTGAATTTACTCAGTGAGTAATTATGCTGATACATGCAGGCATCTGAATCACCACTGCCACTTGTGGCTTCCAGAGCTCCTAAATGTTTCTAAGAGTGACTGTGTACAGCTGGTTCAGCTGGTCTCTGTGGTCCGGCCTCAGCACAGCTGCCTACAGCAGTCGCCGCAGGGAAGAGAGGCATCGTTGTGTTGGACTGTGCTGTATTATTTACCAAGTGTGTAGACGATGATTGTTATAACTTTGGTAAAAATCATATATTCTTCTCTTGGGTAAATCAGGGCAAACTAGTTCAACCAAAAAGTTATAAGTTGGTTCCAGCCACTGATAAAATCCAAGTCATTTGGGTTGTAAAAATGAACCAATGTGAATCAGTTTAAGCATTAAAGCTGCAAGCGCATCAATGTGGATGCTTGTGGAACAATGTGAATATCATATGAATCTGAAAGTTGGTCATCAGTTTACTGAAACATAGCAGAACTCTTACATTTACACAGGACTATCAGGTTACTTTCACAAGAGTTATGTTAACACTACAAAGGAAAAACATGTCTGACAACAATGACACAGAGTGAGACACCTGGACTTGTCCATGTGTGAGACACAAGTTTCTATTGATCATGTCAAAATGTTTGTTCATACAGAAAGTTGTTTTATTGACTGTGTCTATTACAGAGGTAATAAACACATGTGACACATTTGTTTCCCATGTTTTCCTGTGATGCCATGAAGTAACAACAACGGTTTACTTGGTCATTAATAAATGACAAGTGATTTCCAACAATTTCCACTTTGCCAGTTATGTCTTATTTTTAATTAAATAAAGAAAATTAAGGACTAGTTTAAGTAATTGTAATCAAATGCATCAGACTGCATGGTATCATATTGGTCCAATATAAAAAATATATTGTTGATAATCAATGTGACACAGGTTCTGTGATAAAAAAAAATATATATATGTATGGAAAAAAAAATCCTTTTACTTTGAAATATGCCTGAAACTGATGTAAAAATAAAAGAGGAAGCTTTATCATTACAACAACAAACTGAGCAAGTTTCTATCTTCAGCATGATGTCATTAATAACACCAATGATGAACTGGTCTTCAGTGATGTCTTGTGAATTTTTAGGCCAAACACAGACATACACTGTACACAGTTTTACTCCATGTGCCCAGATTCACACAGAGGAAATCACACTGATATCACTTAATGTCCCCAGACATCATCGACAAAGACCCTTCAACTAATCCAAATCTTCAAACCTTAAAACATGTATTCACACTAAAATGTAATGATTGATTTTACATTATTTGCTTTTGTTTTGGTTTTTTTGTACTGAGTAAACAGATTTAAGGTGTATTATTAAGTATCAGGTAACTACATTTATTTCCAGGAAACTAAACTTAATGAGGAAAGTTAATGTATGAGTTGGATTGTGAGATTCTTTATTGCGACTAGAAATCTGCCAAAGTTGATAACATTGCTGCAGGTGAAATTTCCTCATAGACGAAACTGTGGAGCGAAGACACGGGGTAGGAAACCAAACAGGCAAATAATTGGCAGAGCAAAAAAGACAAAGAGACTGTTGTGTGGAGCTGCGAGAGGTAATTAAAAAGAGAAGAGGAGGAAGAGGGAGTGAGATGGTGTGAGTGATGCAGGATGAGGTTGATGGCCTCTCCCTGGTTGTAAATATGGTTTGATTTGGTGATTTATTCATGGTGTTGATTTATTCAGCCGCAGTGCAAAACATCGCCCTCCGACTGCTTCTCTATCAATAATACAATGCTTCTGGAGACAGGCAAGTGGTTGTGTGTGTGTGTGTGTGTGTGTGTGTGAAAATGAGTCCCATCATGCATACACCAGAAAGATGAGACTGTGCTGGAATCACCCAGACAGCAGCAGCTTTTCTTTGACAACAAACTCCGGCCTCCCCAGTGTTTCAGCTTCAACTTCTGACAAAGTTTTCCAGAAAAAGCAACACCTGAGATGTATTGCTGCATATGACTCCATCTCCACTCCCCCCACCCCCTCTTCAGGAGGGAAGTGTTGCAGCCCAGACGCTCAGAAACCCACCAATACAGACATTTGGAACCATATTTATCACTGTAACTAAATTAACTGTTACTTTTCAAAGTCCATGGAGGAAATTTCTGAGTTTTTCTGAGTGCTTCCTGTGCAAACTGTAAAAATATGCAAACATATACATCTACATTTTACGAGGCAAATAATAATCCACCCTTAGCAAGCAATAATCTATTTATTAAATGAGCGTTTGCCATTTTTATGTGCACAGTAAATGCCTCCCTCAGTCATTTTACTCATTTCCTGTTTTGTTTTTTTTTCAAGGTAAATGTGCTGCCATTTCTAAAGACAGTAATTACCTCATCTTTATTTTGGAATTTATTGAATTTTAAAACCATTTATGAATATCACAAAATGTGTGTTTAATTAATGGAGGATGATTTTCAACACAGACATACTGTACATAATGTTTCTCATGTCTTTTCTTGCAGCTTCCCAGGGACAGATGCTTACTTAACACAAATCAGACAGTACAATAATCACCGATCACAGACTCGTACATGTGGTTATGTCAGTGTGGTTACTGGGCAACATGTGCACTGTGGACTTTATGGGGCTGGTCAAACTCCAGTGCAGAGGACAGGCTCGGAAGATAAAGTCTGAGTGATGATTAGATCATTCTTGACCAAAGCTGGATGATGTTTAGACCAATGGTCTCCAACCTGTTTTGCACCACGAACCGGTTTAATGTCGGCATTATTTTCATGAACCAGCCTTCAGGTGTGGCAGATAAATACAGCGAAAATAATATAACACGACCGGCATAAAAAGTTGTCCTCTTACCCTTTGTAAAGAAGCTCTCCAAAGACGTTTGTATTTTATCCATTTTCGCTAGTTTGCACGCTTATTTTTTGGCTAACATATCTGACGTTATACGTGATAAGTGATACATTGTAGCGTATTGACGTGTCATGAGGAAATGGCAAGAGTTAAGTTGAAGAGAATCCGGTCATTTCTTTCAAAATAAAATGTCTTTCAGACTCTAATAATCAATGCAATAGAAGTTATATTTTTATTTATTCTTTCTGTGCGGCCCAGTAACAACTGCCCCACGGACCGGTACCAGTCCCTGACCCGGTGGTTGGGGACCACTGATCTAAAGTAAAGTCTCCATCATCTGGTGGTCCAGCTGATTAGTCTGATTGACAGGTCTGATCTCCAATGATTTACAGGTGGTTCAGTGACTCATTCACAAGTGAACTTCAGTCTCATACACATCGGACAGTGACCTCGGGTTCAAGGGTCAGACCCGCCTCCT
>OOFC01034533.1:31911-46192 GCA_900323345.1 Pseudochromis fuscus | reverse complement strand
ATTTGTGCGATTGTAAATTTGCTTTTGTTTTAATAATAGGCACGTTAATCGGGGTACACCAGACCACAGTATGCAGTACTCCAGTCAACACTTTGATTACTTTTATCAATGATAGGTTTTAATTTGGGGTTTTAGATACACACATGAATGCAGAGAAAATAATATTAGTTGCATCCATCTAAACCATGAATCCACTTCTAGGCAGAAATACAATGGTGGTGAAGTTCCTCTGACAGACAAACTATGTCCAGATGTAATTACTTGTGTCAAAAAAGCTCCTTCACTCCTGTCATCGAGGCATAAACATGGATGTAAAACAAGTTTACAGTCTCTCTGACCCAGTGACTGTATCATGGCACTCTCTGGCCTGTCAGATGGTATCACTTGCCAGCACTGGAATTTCCCCCTTTGAGCCCTGATGCTAT
The DNA here is from genome assembly GCA_900323345.1 of Pseudochromis fuscus. Lineage (NCBI taxonomy): Eukaryota > Metazoa > Chordata > Actinopteri > Pseudochromidae > Pseudochromis > Pseudochromis fuscus. Next base: position 45,767 of record OOFC01034533.1, on the reverse strand, counting down.
CTTCCCACCCTGCGAGCCTTCACCACTGAGGCAGCTTACCCAGGAGTAACTCCATCCCCATGACTGAGTTAAAACAACAATAGCCATCTCATAAAAAAAGCAAGCACTTCCCTTCAAATGTTTGGCCATTTGGAGGCTCAAAGACAAGACAATACAGGAGACTGGGAAGGTCATGAAGGAGGGGGGTGAGCTGAGTCATTTGCATTTTATTGGTTCTCTGATAAGCGGCTGCAAACCAGGAGAACCAGGGTCAGCTGAGAAAAACTGTTGGATGCATGTAAGACAAAGCTGAGTGTGGGTTGTTTATCTTTCTCCAAACAAGCTCTTAGTCATTCTTTCCTTCATGCAAATAGGAAAAAATGAGAGGAGCAGGGTTGTAGAGCAGAGAGGTACCAATAAGACACTTTTAGTTGTGTACAGGCACAAAAACTCTCCTCCTTTTTTTTTTTTTTTTTTTTTTTGAATACTCTTCTTCGGCCCCCGTCTCTGAGCTATGATTAACAAAGCATGTGCTGGAGGAGGAGGGACAGACTATTACTTTGACAAGCCTGCTGTTAACATATTTCCACAGAGCCATGGCAGACTGTAAAGGCCAACCACCGCTCACTGAGCACTTTCAGAGAGCTTCACTCACCCCTCTGCACCAACAGATACGCTTCAGTTTCAGCAACTAAAAGCCGCCATGACACTTGGGTGATACGCATCGATACCATAGTGACCCTCTGTTGCTTCTGTTGTTGTTATTAGACTCAAATAAGAAGCAGCTGAAAGATTATGAATTTAGAAACAAATTATTTAAGTGCAAATTAGCATGTTAAAGATTTTCTGCTTGTGCTGAATAATGATATTTGGCTTGTTGCTCCTCATAAAGTATGTCACTAGAAGAGTTATCTTTATATTCAGTGGATGATTGTAATTGCATCCTAAAAAAGGTTGTTTTGGTTTAACCCAGAACCGCTGAAATATGGGACTAACTCGATGCTGGGTTAATAAGGTGGGCTGTTTTTATCCTGCATTGGGTAAAAAAAAACACAAAATGTTGGATCATGTCAAGTAAAATTCTCATAATTGTGGATAAAAGATGATAAAGATGGTATAAAAACTTCAAAAGGTTGAGTAAATACAACAAATTGTTGGGTAAAAAAAACACAAAATACTGGGAAATGGGTAAAATTCACAAAATTGTGGGTAAAAATCATAAAATACTGGATAAAAAACGCAAAATCTTGGATCATGTCAGGTAAAATCCTCATAATTGTGGATAAAAATGATAAAAGACTGGATAAAAACTACAAAATGTTGCATAAACAACAAGATGTTGGGTAAAAACCACAGAATACTGAGGAAAAACAGCCCATAGCCACCCAGCATGTGTGTACCAGTTTGATCGATGAAGCCTTTATTCCACTTTTTCTTTTCTTCTTTTAAAAAACCCTTTGTACCCATAATGCAACTTGCTGCTGAGGAATCTGGTCAGCAGCTCATGCAGCCTGATGAGCATCAGCTCCAAATGTTTTCATTTTCAGACTTCAACAGTTTCATTAATTGAGTTAAGCAGGAATGTGTCAGGGACTGAAAAAACAAATATACATAAATGCAAAAAGTCCCCTGGAATAGCCTTACACAGGTAGAGAAGAATGCACCATAAAACACCAGAACACATCCTGGGACACTTTAACAGGATAATTACGAACAGACTCAACAACGCTGCCTGTGGCTCCAAGTATCTTCTAATCCAAACAGACGATGGCCAGGCACATGTGGGAAATCAGCGAGATAAAAAAAAAACATCCACAATCTCTTCTTCTGGGAAACACACTGATAGAAAATAGACTTTCCTGATTCATACATTGTGACAACATGTTTAAAATGTCCAAGCTAAAACGCAAAAGGTCTGTTGGCCTCAAGTGCCTCAGCTCACCTCTGACCTCTGAGTGCTGGTAGAAGGGGCGGGACCATCTCTCCTTAACAGACAGTTTATGTAGCACAGATCAAGAGGTGATCCGGCCCACTTCCTATCCAAACAACTGATAAAACCTCCCCGTACAGTGAAGTGAGTGTGATCTTTGACGTGTCTTTTGTCTGCCGTCCGTCCCTCTGTGAAAATGTAGTCAGACTAATTCACACAGACATGTTCGACCACCTCCCCACACATAAGTTCACTCAGAAAATAAACTTTAGTCCGAGGGGACACTAGTAGAAAATCTAGCCCAGATATGATGTGACAGATACCTGATGGTTAATGGTTCCAGTCTCTAAACAGCCAGAGGTGGTAACGCCATCCTGTCATGATGCGTTCACACAATATGAATTTCTCTTGCGATGTGCAGACGGAAAAAAATGACACGATGACTGAACGCAAAGATGCAAAAGTTTTAACTTGAGCAACAAATTCACATCACATGAGATTCCACAACGCCACCAAACAGACATGGAGGACGAGCTTATTTATGACATTACTTTGATGAGATAAAACCAAAGGGAGGAGGTTTCACTGTTTCGGAGACTTTCACAACAGGTGAAAGGAGCAGTACCTGCGATGATGTTCATTGTTGCTGGGGGAAGTGGTGGTCGCCGCGGATTCTGTGAGGACTAGCATGTGGTGACATTACCATCACGAGGCAAAGATTTACCTCTGTGAAGCCAGTTCGACAGATATCTGTGAAGGTTCTCAGTCATCCATGTCCTAGTTATTGAAGGTATGAATGGGAGTTTCCTCTGGTGAGGGTTGTGAGAGATGAATGAATCATCCTGCTGGTGCTTCGTCTACGTTTAGTATGGATCCAAGTCAGAGCTGTCTGACAAAGTTGGAGACAGTACCTTTGGTCTCTTATACCTTTTCCACTTCAAATCTGAAATACTCAGAGTCATGTGTCTCCTCAAGATAGACATACACAACAGGAAGTCACAGTCGTACCTAAGTTAGCAAACTATTCTTGGACACTTTCAGGAGCGAGATAAGATCTACTTCTAACCTTCACATAGACTTTAACCTAAGAAGATCTTTGTATAACAGAAAATCATATCGTCAGTTATCTGAGTACTTTCCAGTCAGAAACTGGATTGAAGATTGTTGAAGATGTTTTGTCTGCTGCACCGTACCAGTCAGTCAGAACTGAAGAAGCCTCTTGGATAAGAGATGAAACATCGTCAAGAATCGTCAATCAAGTCCCATTGCTGTGACTTAACATTACCTAAACAATCCTGTGACAGCTGTACCTCTTCACTACCTCCAAGTTGGAAAAGGTCATCACATCCTCCAACAGTACTGGCAGGAGACCCTTGTCCTCCTGACCCTCACCAGTGTCTTTAAGCATCGTCTGGCCTTTAGAGCGAGCTGTCACCCCTACTTCCTGTCCCAATGGACCAAGTCAATGCATGTGTATCAGACACTGTCTACGTATTAGACGACCTACAGAACTGTGCTCTATAGGTCGTTTCTGCTACTTTATACTTCCACTTCACAAAGATGGTGATGTACTGGTCTGCAATGTTTGATTTTCTTTCAAAAAAAAAAAAGTTATTAGTTCAAGATCTAGTTATGCACCCTAAAGTTGAATATGTATTTTATGTTTCTTTCCTCATACAACATTCATAAAAATACATATTTACTTTGTAGAAGGTTTTACTGTCCTGTCCTGCATCACAGCCACCTTTGTTTATTACATCACTGGTGTGCATGAGCCACTCAGAAAAAGTGCTCTCCAATATAACTGGAGGTTAGAAACTCAGCAGGAAACAAACTACAGGAACACACTGTGGCTACACTGTGAATGGTCATATTATGTGGGACTGCAGCCACATGAGCTGTATCAGTGGTGTTGTGGACGCCTCTGAAAGCTTGTGGAGTATAGTTTGAGGACCAGCTTCTCACCACATCCACAGGAGCAGGCAAGCATTCAGGTTGATGACAAACATAAACAAACTAACTTTCTGTCCAGTAACTGTTTAAAAAAACATCCTCTTCTGATGTGGATGAATTATTCATATCTATGGGATTCAGAAAAATACATTTCTCTAAGTTTTTCTTATGCAAAGTGTAGAACAGATCAGCTGTTACAATCTGTCTTATAGTCATTTGTTGTAACACATTTTAAAACCTTGTGTCCATGTACAGTGATGTTTCTGAGCTCATTGTTTTTAATTAGGGAGAAGTTGATTTCTTTGTACAATGTAAAAAAAAAAAAATAAATCTGCACTAGTGTTGTAGTCAAGACCGTACCAACTGAGACCAAGACTTTATAGAAAGTATCAAGACCAAGACGAGACCAAGACATTTGGAGGTTGAGCCCAAGACAAGACCAACAAAACAGAACCAAATGACCAGTATCTTTTTTGTTGTAAGTTAAGTCTGGTTTTACATAAATGCAACAGCAACAAAAACTAATTTTCCTAACATCTCCAGTCGTCTTCATCCACAAACATCGCACGACACCAGGAAGGCAGCAGCTACGTTCTACCTTTCTCACTTATCACAGTAGTACTGGTCTGGTCTGGACTGGTCTTGATCAAAAAACCCGAGTCCACCCTGTCCGAGACCGAGACAAAACTGAGTAAAAATGCCTTCGAGTCCGAGACCCTTAAAAAGTGGTCTCAAGACCGATCTTGAGATCAAGACCAATCTTGAGTACTACAACACTAATCTCTACTTTTCAGATGTTTTCTTCATTTTTGAAATGCACAAAAATATTTAAAAATGAAAAAAAGAGGCTGAATTTGCACGTCTAGTCCCTTTCCCAAAGAAACTGTGGTTGTTTTTAATATAAAATGTATAATACAGCATCAGTAGACACAAGGACTAGTCCATTCTGTCTACCAGTCAATCCACACTGAGCTCTGTCCATGGGAATGTCTTCACTGCTCTAATTACTCCCAGTTTCAGGATTATAATTAGAACCAGACTCAGGACGTACAGCAGAGGCTTCCTGTCATTTCTCTGCAACTTATCACCTCACATGAACAAATACAAAACCTCTATGCAGGCAGCTCGTATGCATTTACACATTTATATCTGCTCAGTTATTTACTTCAATGCAAAACTGTAAAAGACACGTATGTACAATGCAGTACTGTTTATCAATGGTTCCTAACTAGACCACGAATACAGCTCTTTTATATTATTAATTGTTATTTAATCATGTTAAAAACCAACTTTGATGTCGTCCTGACTCCAACAACATATGCATATTTATAGCAGATGTAGGTCAGGCTGGTAACAACGTCCAATCTGAGCTTGCATTGTGCATATTGATTAAAGCCTGTAGACAGAAATAGACCAGGCCAGCATGATGTCAGCTGCTGTTTGTGGACTGGAGTTTGGTATTTGAATGTTGCCATGTTGGTTGTTTGGAGCCAGAAGTGACCATATTTGGATATGAAGGGAGGAGCGATTTCAGCGCTGCCCTCGACGCTAACCACACCCCTGAATCTTCCTCTTCTTAATCCTGATATCTACTGAGTGATGAAGTGATTTTCAGATGTACCACCAGATCACTGAGGCTTTAGCTAATGACATCACATCATCAGTCTTAGTAGCATCCTCATGATGCAACAAAGCTCCTCTGATGTGGTTGCACTAAACATATGAAATTATTCAAGCGTAAACACCAACATTATCCACTATACATTTTCTCTCTAACTCCTTGTTTGTTCTCACCAGGACTGTTTATTGCAGCCTCTGTCAGAGTAATTGACCTATATACCACTGTTTGTTGTCTGCTGAATTAAATTATACAAGTGTTTCTAACCACAACTAAAGTCAAAATGTTTCTCCATGCTCTGAATGGCAGTGCTTTCCTCACAGAGATCCTGTTTAAGATGTGATTTTTTGATCCTCTGTTTTTGAAACTTGATGCAGTTTTTCGCTGCTGTTAGCTGATGCTGTGAGTACTTTTTCTGAGGTGTACTGAAGTATCTGCTCCCTCCTCCCTCACATGGTTTCAGCTGTGGACTCTCTATTTACTTCATTCCCAACATGACACTTTCACCACTCCTCAGAGAAAACCCTCTGTGTTCGACACGAGATAATAAGCACATGTTCAGCTTGTGTTTGACCCATTCATAGACTACTACCATGTGTCAATCCCTCCTTGTTACCGCTCAGACAAGACCTGAGTCTGTCACCCTCAGTCTGAAGCTCCCTTCACATTTAAAAACACTGGATAATGGAGGTGGGGGCACTGGAGGACATTTCAGATTCTCCACATGTTGGCTCCAACGTTACAGCTGTTTCCTTTATGATTCAAATCTTTCAGGGGCATCGGTTTTCGACAATCTCAAAATCACAACACCACCTAAGTGAATCTGCTGCTTCTGGAAATGTAAAAAAGAAACCTGTAAATCTTTGGTGTCATTGTGCAGCTCTGTGTATATCAACACAACAGCGCCCTGCAGCCTCTATCAAGCAGTTACGCACTTCTTTGAGAGCTTGTCACCAGCCAGTAATTAGCTGCAACTTAGAACAAAGGCGGCACTGTTGCAGTCGGGATGAACTCGCACCGGCTCTGATGGAAGAAGGTCGACTGTGAAACCCTGAGATGAGGCAGCTCGACAGGTAACAACGAGAGGCTGTTCACACCTGGTTTTAAGATGCGATCGGATCACAAGTGGACAGCATCTGACTTGGCATTTACATGTCTCCAAACTGACCTGTCGACCACTTGTGTTCACATGTTGCTACGGCAACACTTTCAGTGTAAACGGCAAGGCTTTTTTAATCGTTGAAGCCTTGCATCCACACGTTTCGGCAGCCGAAAACGATACTTTTTGAAAACGGGTCCCAGAGTGGGAAGGTCTGAAGACGTCACCCACGAATACGCATTTCCCTGAAAGATGCCACCGTAGCCCCGCCTCTACCTTAACCTGCATGTGCAAACCTTGACAATAACTATATATTATATAAATACTGAATTTCCCCTCTGGGGATTATTAAAGAAATATCTTATCTTAACTAACAGTAACAATGGCGGAATACAGCGTCACGTTAGTGCTGCAGCAGCTACTGGACTTGTTTTGTCTTTTACTGCAACATCTCCAGAAACTATACATCTACCGAGAGCAACAAGCGTGTGTTCTTTCAGGTGTTGTTTTTACCTCGTACGAGTTTAATGCTCCGTGTCTTCTTCCTTGTTATGGTGTGTTTCTGTGGCAGCGTTACAGCACCACATACAGGCCTGGCATGTTGACTACAGCGTTTTTGGCGATTTTGCGTCGACGCACATATAAATTCCCGGTTTGGGGGAAACGTTTGAAAACATTTTCATCTGTCTGTGGAAGCAACTTGAGGCAACATCGGTTTGGAGACATGTTAAAAACGGGGTAAATATAATAGAGAGTTTTTACCCAATGCAAGGTAAAAGCATCACATCTTATTGTGCTACATCCAGTTCTAGGCTATAACAACCCAACATTTTTAGGGTGCATGATTGTGCTAAACTGAGTAACTTAATGTTTTATTTTATATCAATAAAAACATTTAATTTCTAAGAGTAAAATTGTTTTGTTTCCTTGTTACATACTCCTATTACCTATTGAGGCAACTGTCTCGCCTCAAAACAACTTTTCATATCTCACACACAACTACAACTTCCTGCCTCTAAAACCGAAGGAAAACTCTGAACACTTCCCCCCACATTTCCACAGATTAATGGTCTGACCTCTGGCTAACTCCTCTGGTCTGTCCAGCGCTTACAGCCGGAGGATGGAGGGGGAGACATGGATGGAGGGTGAACCAGGGTGTTGTAGGGTAAAAACGCTGAAGGCAGTAAAACTCTGGGAGAACCTCGTGCTGTGAGCACCACGCAACAGTTAATCACGTCTGCTCGTGTTTGTCGGTTACATCAGTGTTTGGCCTGTAGCTAAATAACAAAGCCATTAGTTCACTCACTACATCAAACCACAGACAGGTCCCGCCCCGGAGTGGCACATGTATGTTTAAACTGCGTCTAATTTGATTGGTGGGGCACCTGATTATAGCACCATTAATAGTTTGTTTCCCCTAACTATGAATGAGACACCACATTAATCATTCTCTCCTGCTGTTTTATGTCTGGCTCCAAAAACCAGGAAAGGAGTAAAAACTGTTGTGGATGGAAGTTATTATTAAGGAAAACTACAGTCTGCACTGTACTCACAGAAGTCGTTAAGATCTCTGATTGACGCTTAAAATACACTGTAAACATGTTTTTTTTTTGTTTGTTTGTTTTTACAGGTTGTTCCTGTATGTTTGATATTTCACAATTTATTTTTATTAATACGTTTATTAAAAAATTAGACTGAATTGTATATATAATATCATGTAAAACACTTTTTTTTCCCTTTTTTTTTTTACTATTTCACCACAAGAGGGCAACAGTGTTCACCCCTAATGTCACTGTACACATCCAATCATAGTGAATATAGTAGGTTACAGTACAGCAGTGTCTGTTTTTATAAACTAGGAAGGAAACAAACAGTTTGTTTTTGAAATTTTTCAGTTCACCTGTATTTTTTTTATAAAAGTTTTTGGCTAGCTAGACCACACCCCCACACCAGAAGCACCTGACAGCTCAACCTTCACTGCAACACAAGCAGTCTGTTCACACTTGGTTTGTTAGAAGTGGACAGCGGTAACGTGTGAACATTCACATTGAGATCTGACCACTTAAACCACATGTGGACTTGGTCTGGTCCATATGTGGTCACATATCTTTTGCAGTGTGAGCGCTGATGAGTCCCCGATGAGGACGTGACAGAAGATGCTTTTCTTGTGTGTAGCTTCCTTCATGTTGCTCTGCACTAATTTAAAACATGTGCAATAGTTCACGAATCATTTTGCCTTCTCCTCTCCTTTAGCTAACTTTACTGTTAACAAAAGCTGGCGCTCTTCTGACGAGCTACGTTGCGCGTGACATCTGAACACAAGCGCTCAACAGCATAGAGACCGTCGCCATCTTGGAAAGATGCTTGTCCACAGCTTTGTGGTCGATTGCAGTGTTGGACGTGTGATTTTACTGAGAAAATGCTGCAGTTTTGTGTTGCCTTTTGTTGCACTAACAAGCGCACAGTCGACGCAAGACGACAGGGAATCGGTTAAAAGTTTTGCAAAATACTGAAAACCTCCAAATTGACATATAATTACTCTACCGAAGTCTAATTCACACCTTTTTAAGAGAAACTCTGGTGTTTGTTTACATTCGCCACCATGCTTACCAAAATGGCGGTGGTCTTGACATATACACTGCCCTTGGCTGATATAGGTCATGTGGGATGCAGTGGTAGTGTATCTATAGTCAAGAGCAGTGGTCCCCAACCTATTTTGCACCACGGACCGATTTAATGTTGGCATTATTTTCACGGACCGGCCTTCAAGGTGTGGTAGATAAATACAGCAAAAATAGAATAACACGACCGGAATAAAAAGTTGTCCTCTTACCCTTTGCAAAGAAGCTCTCCAAAGATGTTGGTATTTTATTCATTTTCGCTAGTTTGCAGGTGTATGTTTTGGCTAACGCATCTGACGTTATACGTGATCAGTGATACGTTTTATCACGTGACCCAGACAAGTGTGTTAAGAGGCAATGGTAAAAGTTAAGTTGAAGAGAATCCGGTCGTTCCTTTCAAAATAAAATGTCTTTCAGACTCTAATAATTTTGAATTTGATTAATCAAGTATCTATCTATCTATCTATAATCAATGCAGTGGAAGTTATATTTTTATTTATTCTTTCTGTGGTAACAACTGCCCCACGGCCCGGTACCGGCCCCGGTACTGGAGACTCATGTTAAATACAGTTGTGAAGACAGACTGTCCACTTGTGATCTGATCATCTGAAACAACACATCCAACATGGCCTCATCCTGCAAGGTCCCATTCAAGCCAATCAAATCCATCCCTGGTGGATTGTGTCTGCACCATGAACACTGGTTTCCTACCTCACTTTAACTGTAGCCTTAACTGATTCTCTAATTTCCCTGTGGGGGTTAATAAGTGATATCACATCCTATCTAAAGTCCCGTTTGTGAGGATTATGTCAGATTCCTCCTGCTTCCAGGCTGAACCTTGTTTTCTCTTCTGCACTGTCAACCATCACGTCTGAAAACCTCTGCTGCTGAAGATGTGGGCAGATGTGAGGCTCGGTTTGTTTAAAACACAGCAGTGTTTACATGTGTCTGGACACGACTCAAGGTAAAAGCTTGTGAAGGCAGCAGTGTGAACATCAGCCCGCTGCTATAAAGAAACTGTATGTGCTTTGTTTGTGTATCTAGTCAAAGCTTCAAAGGCTCTGACGGTGCTGCACTCAGTGGGACCGGGTATAAAACCAAGAACATGCAGGTTAGAGGTTAGACGTCACACTTCTTTAGCAGCAGAAATGTGTCTGTAAACCACATCAAAGACCATCAGGTACCAGAAGGTGATTTATACCTTCACACATTTTTATCAGATTGATGCCGAGAGAAATCTGAGTCATTTTTCATCTGCTTACAACAAAACCACTTTTCTTTGCTGAATAAGTGATGAAGCACAGCTGGGGTGGTTTTAGTTAAAAGTGATCCCAGAAATGATAGAGCTCTTCCTGAACACCCCTACAGCCAAAGGTGGACCTCTGGATCCAGCTGCAGCCACTCTGCCTTTCTGCTCTAACCCCAACACCATGAGTCACATCGCTGTGAGTACTCATTAGCAACGAGCTCCTGCTTTATTCACAGCTGTTGCCTTGGATCTCTGTGCCCTCACACCGTGTCTATTCATTTGCTTGGTATTCAAACTGCTCTCAAATTAGAAATACTCGATATGCTGACCCCCGCTGAGTTGGTAGATACTGTACAAGGTAATTTGTTGTTCACCCACTGACTTATTTCTCTTCATTTTTAACCTCCAACCTTTGTTTCTTCCACTGCTCGGTCAACAGGCTGCAAACTAAACACATCCTCGAGTGTCAGCTCATAAACATTGAGAAAATGTTGTGCAGCTCTTCTCTCCAATACCTTCTTTGTATTGGAGAGAAGAGTCTGAGTTGTTTCTGCCCATGTTGTTGTTGATGACATCAGCTCAGTGTGGCAGAGCCAGAAACTGTTTAGACAAATGGATGAAGTAAGCAGGTCTCAAACATGACGATAATGCGGAAGTGCAAAAAAAAGTGCAAAACTCCCGACGGCCACTAGGTGCTGGCTCCATACAACAACAGACTACAATTCAAAAAGGGTCATTTTCCATCATGAAATCCTCTCTGTGACCTCAATCGTTTCATCATTGAGGAGATATTTAAAAAGATGAAGATTTAGGGGCGTGGTTAGTTTGATTGACAGCTCTGTTCTCCAATGGGCAGTGACCTCAGGTTCGAGGGTCATACCCTGCCTCCTGGCTCCTCCCTTCATATCCAAATATGGTCGCTTCTGGCTCCAAATACCAAATTAGTGGTTTCAAAATTTCAGAGTTGAATTTCAAATGGATCTTTTTGCATTTATCTTTTTAGGTGAAGTTACTTGTCACTTTCCAGATTAATGTTTTACACATAAAACATACGATCTGATAAAATTCAAATCTGCAGTGTATAATAATGTCACATTTGTCCAAAATAAATGTGCAATACAGCCTTCAACTGGACCAGTGTGACTCTGTAAGGGGTGCTTTATATTAATTATAACTTGGTTAGTGGTTGATTTAGTACATTTTTGAGCTAGAATGAAAAACGACCTTTATTTTCATTCAAGCTCAAAAATGCACTACATCAGCCACTAACCAATAAAATGTTAAAAAGCTCTCTTTGTCCTCTCTCAGCTCGTTGACATGATCCTTGCAGCTTCATAGAAGAGTTGAGTGCTTTTTTTGTTTTGCATATATGACACTGTGCACGGATTACAGCAACACACAGCACATCTATGCATCTATCTCAAGTGATGAATATATTTACTTCATGTGTGAATACCACCTAAGTGACCATTTAAGGACAAGAGTCACCTTTGACCTGTAGAAGCAGCTCAGTGTGTTTTCCTGCCTCTTCAGCCCCCCTGAGGTCAGAGTTGAAAGAACCGTTGCCTGCAGACCCAACAAGCAGGACTGAAGGTGGAAAGGTGCTAATCATTCCGGGCCTGAGCTCCCATCCCCCATCCTGCCCCTTCATACCAAATGGTGAGTCCTCAGTGGGAGCTGCGAGAGGAAATGTGCGCGGCTCTCACCCCCCGCAGGGGGACTAAATGAATTAACATGACTGACAAAGACGCGAGATCACCTCGAGCTATGCGTTCAATTAACATGACAACAGCACAGTGGTTCTTTGAGCCTGACACAAGCACCTTTTCTATGAAGACCTGGAGCTGCAAGGAACACATGTCAACAAGCTGAAAGAGGACAAAGAGAGCTTAAGTGGTCACAGAAACTTCCACAGAGGAGAGGAGAGTTCCCCCCGCGGTCCTCCACGCAGAAACCAGCGCAAACTTTTTCAGCATTGGGGTGAATGTGCAGCAACAATCACACACAGTTCACTGGAAAACTTTAAATTCTCAAAGGTTTCAATCAATAGATGGAGTAAGAAGTGGTTTATAACACAAGGAGTTTCCCGATCTGAGTGGAAAACAACTTTTCTGCAGATCTAATGTGAAATCTCCAGATGTGATACAACTAATTTTGAAAAAGAAAAGAGATCAAAGCTCCATCTATTGTGTGGATGTGTCCGAGCGCAAGAAGAAAAACTCCGCAAGCTCCACAACACGCTGATGCAAAATCTGCACTTACACTAACTATAAATCAGCTTTGTGCCTGATGGCTGGCTTCACGATGCGCATCACCTCTCAGTGTAATCCACGCTCTGTATGAAAGAAACTCACCGTCACATCTGAGACTTGGAGACATGAAAAGCATCCAGAGCAGAGTCCTCAGGAGAGTGGCCATAACGTCCGTGTTCACTCACTCAGCGCGCGTGTGTGTTGGAGAATATTGTAAGAAGACTGCAAACACTTTCATCCAGCTGCAGCAGCCGACGATCTTCTGCTGGATCCTCTCTTCTTGTTGTTTTCCAGCTCAGCAGCGGGGCCCGGGGAGAGAGCGCACGTTCCAGGACATGAAGGTGCGGGACAGATGCGGGTTCACAGAGGAAAACAAAGGCGCGTTCATCCCATGTAGAGTCAGTCCGCCGGAGACGATCAGAGCCTCGGACCAGATCTGATCCCAGACTCAAACTTTCTGAAGGAGAGTCTGGAAAACTGAAGCGGACGCACGCGAACTTTTACGCGCACACGGAGCGCAGCGACGTTTGTGCAGAGAGCCCCATCTAGAGTCAGTGACAGGAACCAGGGGAGAGCTGTGCATCGATTTTGGGGAGGCTCATTTTTTTCCCCTTGGTCAGAAGTGAAAAAGTACAGATACAACATTTATACAGCGTTTAATTTGTAGAGCATCGGCTCATGGTTATTTCTAAGAATACGCACAGAAAATGTTGGGTTGGTTTAACCCAGACCTGGGTAATTATTGGACTAATTACATGCTGGGTTAATTTAACCAAGTAAGATGGGTTAAAAATAACAAAATACTGGTAAAAACAATGAAGAGTTGGATAAAACAATAAAATGTTGGATAAAAATAATAAAATGTTTGATAAAGCAATAAAATGTTGGATAAAAATAATAAAATGTTTGATAAAACAATAAAATGTTGGATAAAAATAATAAAATGTTTGATAAAACAATAAAATGTTGGGTAAAAACAATAAAAATGGATGAAAACAATAAAATGTTGGTTAAAACAATACAATGTTGGATAAAATAAAAATGCTGGATAATAATAAATTGTTGGATAAACACAAAACAGTGTTGGGAAAAATAATAAAATGTTTGATAAAGTAAATTACCGTATTTTTATGAGTTATTTTGCAGGGTCCAAAC
>OOFC01034533.1:14789-27308 GCA_900323345.1 Pseudochromis fuscus | reverse complement strand
ACTGATAAGTGGAACCGAAATTATTATTATATATTTTTTTATGGATACCCGGTACTCACTAAATTTAATTCGGTTCCTACTTGGAACCGGATTTCGGTACCAACCCTACTATCTATGAGGCCCAGTCTGTATCAGGTCTGGATTGAGATGTTGTTGTTGAGAAGACATTTCTGCTCCACACTCATTGTTTCTGTCTGCCTGCCTGACACTGGTCACAGCTCATTAAATCTGTTTTTGGAAACTTCATGAAAGGCTTGAGACCACTCCTTCAATAAAACTACTTTACTGCTGTACCATATAAAAATACAGATACCATTTAAGGAAAGTATGAGCAGCTCACACAGGGTAATGCAACAACAGAACACTACGTAGAAAAAAAAAAAGATCAAAAAGCAGAAGCATTGTTTTGACACATTAGAGTGACTATGTGATCATGTGATCAGCTTTGTGAGAACTCGTGGTCTACAACCAACAAATGAACTCACCTGGTGGTCGATGACAAAGGAGCGTCCGCAGCAGAAACCTCCGATGGACGCCACGGCGTTCTCCATGTTGGCGCTGATCAGATCGATGTCGTCTATCTGAACGGAGCAGGAACGGAGACACGTGAGACTCAAATAAATAATGAACACAAAAAGTCTCACAAAAAGACATCATCTGTTGTAGGAGGCTCAGGTGGTGGAGCAGCTCGGCCAATAGCATCGAACTTAACTCATTTTCTAAACACATGCGATGGTGTAGATCAGGAGAAGGGAAGGGAAGAGTGAGGCTGACATTTCATTCATCTATTTTGAATCAGCTGTTGACCCTTTAACTGCCAGCATACAGCATCCATTTCTTTAAAACTGACAATACTCACGTTGACCCCAAAGTGCTCTGTGACTCCTCGGCCATGTTCCCCTAACACACCAAAAGACATGCTCTCCTCCAGAAAGATCCGCACTTTGTACTTGTACTTCAGCTTCACCTGGAGGTTACAAAAAAACAATCGATAAAGTAAAGAAATTACAAATATGTGTCAGCCCTGGAGGAGTTATGAGATGTATTATTCTGCTGTCAACTGATTTCTTAATGAATTCAGAAAATTGGGGAAATACATGCAAATACTTCACAATAAAAGCACGGTAGAGAAATAATGGGTTCCTGTCCACTGAAACACTTTTAATTTGAAACCAAGTAGCAAACAGAGGTTATTAGAAATAAAGTCCTGCCTCTGATACAAGCCTTCAAACAGAGACCTGGTACCTTCTGAGGATGAGACTGACTACATCCTGGATCACTGTTATGTGTGTTGGAGCGGTGGGTTCTACAGACATCATACATCCATCTGTCAGTTTATTATTAGTGAGCCGCCTCAGTCAGACCTGCCTCACTGGTTGTTCAGTGAACAGCAGCAGACTGATACATCACACTGATCCCTGTCTTTAATGAATGGGATGCAGCTCTTGCCAAAATAATATGGACAAACTCATAAACTAACATGTCTTTAAATGTCTTTTTTTTTTTTTCCAAAGACTTAAAAAAATGTATATTTCTGTGTTGGACTTAAATATCTAGTTGTAATTGTGAATTTTTGATTTCTTTAATTGAACAACAGGCTTAGTTCCTGTAGCCATCAGACTTTACAACTGTGGACTCATCCCACTCACCATCTGCTGTCATCACTGTACTGAACACTTTACATAGACAATACATACTGCACTGGTTAACTGAAATATTCCTGCTATAACTACATAACACTATTGGAACTTTACTATGATTAAAATGTACTTTACTGCTGTGTAGTACATCCTATCCTCATCTTATTACATCTTTAATCTACATATTTAATACTTAATATGTTACTGTTGTTACATTTCTGTATTTTATTTTATTGTATGTTTACAGGTGTGTGTATGTGTATCTGTATGTTACCACTAATTTCTCTTCAGGGGTTAATAAAGTTATTATATTATATTTAAATCAATTTAATCTTCGTATTTGAAACTCTGCCTCATAGACAAACATAATGTAGCTGGACAGCACCAAACACTCACAGTTACAACCAACTGAATGTTGACTTAAATCAGACCTTTTCTTTTGTTGTTGCCACATTTAGAAATGAGACAGCACTATGCAGGTAACTGTTTCTCTTCCAACATATTAGAAGTGACCAGTTGAGGAACCAAGGACATCAATTTAACCATGGGGTATAATTATGATCCTTTGAGGCTCACTACTTTTCCATTTACCAGTTCAGGGAGAGGACAGATGTCTGCAGTGTTGATGTACAGCCCCTCCACCAGAATGAACTTCCGGGTCACTCGAGCTTTACGAGGATTCTGCAACAAAAACAAAATATGCTAGTATATGAGAAAGACAAACGGCAGGTCACAGGCAGGTCAAACAGCCCTGTACCAACCTTCTGATCCTCCAGCTCCTGCTCCTTCAGCAATCTCTCCAGATCCTCCATGTCATTGTGTTTGAAGTATTTGATGAAGCTACGGGATGCTTGCAGACCTTTCTGGATGGAAAAACAAGCTGCTTCATCCCTAAACACAAGACACACAGCCGAAAACATTAACATGACGAACACCCATCCATCAAGTCCTTTTAAATACAAAGACATTCGAAGGCTGCAGAGGGTAAATGCTGCAGCACTCACACAAAGATTATGTCCCCCCTCTTGGAGTAGGCAGGGATTGCACTAGCAATGGTTGCAAAGCCATAGGAATAGATGATGGCCTCTTCTGTTTTCATGAATTTGGCCAAACGACTCTCCAGCTCCAGGTGAACATCTGGGGAGGGGAAAAAAATACAAGACAAACACTCAGTTTATATATGGTTATTTTTCCAACCACTATGGCTTAACACCGTTGTGGATGCCCTAAAGATACCCTGAGGCAGTCTGCATGCTGTTTTTATTTCATGCACAAGCACAATGTTCTCACCAAACACACCCCTAACTCTACATGTATCCATTACGTCAGATCTCAGCACACCTGAAACAGCATTAAAAGGAGCTTAATAATGTGGGTGCTGGACCAGGGATTTATTCACAAGTAACAGGAGAGGGGATGGACAACCGTACTGATCGGTAGTGGTGAAGTAGGAGCTGAGCTGGAAGGTGAAGCTCTGCATTTATCAGCTTCACCACCTATTGTCATGAACTTTGGGTAATACCTGAAATACAAGCAGCTGAAATAAGCTCTCAACTCACCGAAAGTCCCATAGAAGCCTCTTGGACCACAGGTGCCCACACCATATTTCTTCAGTGAGGCTAAAGCCTTTTGCTGTGATGAGAGGAAGAAAATGAAAATTCCAAATCAAACTATAATTGAATGAAGAGTATAGTTTTGATAATACTGACCTTAACCCGCTCATTGTCAAGGAGGCCCAGGAAGTTAAAGGATGCAAAGTTAATGCACTCTTTCCCGTTGATTATGATATTGTGGCTGGGAGGTCTGTAAAGGAAGACACTGTGTCTTTAAATGCTTAGCGTAACACAATCTAGAGTTTAGAACACAAACAATATTGTGTAAACACATGCTGATCATTTTCCACCACAGTGTGGAGTGAAACCTTCCAGACAGACACTGTTGTAATAACACCAATTTACTGAGACAATGAAGTGAGCACACTTGGCCCTTATAAAGATCTGAAAGCTGAAAGTAAAGCAGAGACGTGTGTTTTTACCCTGTGACAACATCGTAGTTGAGGGAGGGGTGGTCTTTGGAAACAGGAGGAACGAGCGGTTCTGGCTGCCATTCCTCAATCAGGTCCTCTTTTTCCTGTAATGTGAAACAGCTGTTTGGTGACCTGTACTCAGACACCACTATTTGTACTGACTACTACAAACTACCGTCTGTTTTTCACTGCACTACGTTACCTTCTCAGTCAGTTTATAGGTCTCATGAAGTTTGTAGGTCTTGGAGAACAGTAGCCTGATGATCCACAGTATGAGGATCCCCTCCAGAATCAGGTGATAAGCAGGAGCCTGGGGAATAAACAGCCATCAACATTAGTTTGGTGCTGAGAGGTGAAGGGATGTGGAAACATACAGATTCTTGAAATGATGACTAATATGGTGAAATTTGTTTCAAAGGAGATCAAATGCCTGCTTGTACAAACATGTAAAAACAAGACATTTTGGTGAGATTAGTAGGGGGCTGAGGCAGCTGCCCTGAGGAATGCCAAAGCAGATATCCTGTTTGTAGCACATATGATCACCGATTTAAACCAGTTTAACACACAGTTGGAAAGATCTACCAACTTTCCAAGACAACTGATTAGAATCTCATGATCAATCCCATTTAAAAAAAACAATTAAACTAATACAACATATTTATCCAATGTTGTTGATTCAGTAATTATACACATCTGTCAAATAAAATTCCCCTATTACAGATTATGTCCTAGAGGCTGCCATTTTAACTGTACCATATGATGTCAGAGCATTTAAATCAATCAGAAAAGTAGGAGGATTTTTCTGATTGGTTGAAATGTTCTGACATCATAGAGTTTCAGGATGTGGAAGCTACACATAGTGCGTTAGACTACATCATGGTAGCACAGTAGTGGCTTTAGCACTGCCATATAAAAACTCTCACAACTTTTTCATAAATGGTCAAATATGGCCAACATTTCTCCTCATGGATAGTTAAAAACTCAGGAAAACCTGTTAAATACAGACAAAATTCACACAGTTCAATATTTGCTTCATTGTACCCTGATGTATCATACTGTGCAAACTTGCGGGAATTCAGATAAACATCCGCACCTTCTATAGGCCTAAAATCTCGGTGGTGAGAGTTCACTTTAGTCTCAATAAATCTAATCGTAACATCTGGAATAAACATAATTCCAGATGTCACGAACACTACACTACTCAGTAAATACATGATGATAACAAGTCATCCATCGGCCTGTCACTCAAACACAACGATCTTCACGCGTAGTACACAGCACAGGGCCTTCAGAAATGTCATCGTACACAATCAGCTTTATTAATACTATGTGTAACCAGTTTCAGTAGTATGTTGTAGTTTGGAAGCCACTACCACAGCCCCATCAGCAGCTTCCGTGTTGCTGCACCTCTCTACGCTCATTGGTTCTTCCGTGAACACACCGAGCACTGATTGGCTGAGCGGGTCAGAGTTAGACCGTTCCTGTGGCCCCGGACACTTCGTGACTGAGAAGTTTACAATAAACATTCTCGGATGAAATTAAAAACACCCACGTGAAGTTATAAACACGACTAATCCACTCATGAATGTCTGTGAGTAGTTGAACGCGACACGGCTGCGGAGAAGACAAACTTACCTCGTAAAACGCTTGAACCATTTCCACCAACACCCACTGCTGCCCAGACGCCATGTTTATCTTCCCCCCTGCAATGACGTCAGCGGTGCTGCGTTTACGTTCCACAGGAGAAGCAATACACCTGACTTCTCTTGGTGAAGTACGATTCTACGGAAGCCCCAAAAAGACATGATTAAATATATTTAAGTTTTCTCGGTTTGTTGTCATAACAAGTTAATGTCAGTGGGTTTCTCGAGATTTTCATCTCGGGTAAACAAACTTTGTTTTCTCAAGACTATAGGATAAATAATCTTGTTTTCTCAAGGTAAATTTGTTATTCTGAGAAAACAAGATAAATTATCCTATAAACAAAAAGTGTTTTCTCGAGATAATGAGAAAATTAACTTATAACCACCGAAATTAACTTGAAAGGGAGAAAATAAAATGTATTTAATCATGTGCTTTTAGGACTTTCATAATTTTCCTGTTTTCTCAACAAATTTATCTCGTTACCTCGAGAAAACACCTTTCATTTTCTCGACATAACAAGCTAAATTATCCTTTGAACAAAGTTGGTTTTCTCGAGATAATGAGAACAATTACTCAAGATCTTAGGAAAACCACTGAAATTTACTCGTTACCACTGTAAAACAGGGAAGATAAAATGTATTTAAATATGTCCTTTAGGGGCTTCCTTACAATCCACCATCAGTGCCTATGGTTAACCTTAACATACTACATCAAATTTGACCAATTTTGACATTTGTGATCATTAAAAATACCCTAAATGTTATTTTCCTTGCACCTGTTCTTGTTAACATGATAATAGTCTATGATTAAATGTGTTGAATTTAGTCTTATTCACATTTTAATATAGAGGCCTTTAATAACATAGCCTAACCTAACACTATATGCAGCATCTTAGCTTCTTACACTCCAAGCTGTGGACATGTTTATTAGATAACAGAATAAGAGTGATAAACGTATAAAACCACAAGCAGACAGATGACGTGTGTTTAAACATTTATTATAAATAATCAGTTACTACAGCTGTTGTTATTGCTAGCAGACTTTTGAAGCCATTCTGCTGGGAAACAAACCACCAACTAACTCACTGTTCCACATTGCAATTCACAGAAGTGCACTGCAGTCACCACAAGATAAACACCTTCACAACATAAAGCTGTTTGTCTTTCTGATATATTTTACCAGCCCATATTAAATATATTAAAGCTTTTTTTTTCAGAACCTATACTGAAGAGGGTTGGGCTTAGTGTGATAACATAGTTAAAATGTATTATCTGTGGGGTAATTCGCCTTTACTGAGGTATTTCCACTGCATTTTCTGCAACTTACACTCCATTTCAGAGGGAAATGCACTACTCCACTGTATTTACTTTTTAGACAACTATAGTTACTGGTTACTTTGCAGAACAATATTTCAGACACCAGGCAGTAAAGTGTGGGACTACCTCTCCAAAACTGGTGATGTAGTTGTCTGCAATGTACAGTAAATCATGTTTCAGAAACCCGCCTTCAGAGGACTTATGGAGTCATACTGGTGCAAAATCTACACAGAAAAGGTCTGTATTGATTCCAACCATAGACTGTATATAGATATATAAATCTATATAGTCTATAATTCCAGTTAAAATAAATAAATAAATAAATCAACTACATCGTCTCCTATATCAGCGATTAGCGAGTTAAAATGAATTAAAATGAATTGGTCTCAGACTTCTCATATCAGTTGGGCTTTACTTACAAATATGATTTATTTCTGATATAATAACTAGTATTATTATAATAGCTGGATGTTATATTAAGATTTTCTACTGGGTGGCTGCAGTGCACTTCAGTCCAAATAAAAGAAAATGTTCGTGGATTTTAGTGCTGTGAATCTGTGTCACTCACTAAAGAGAAAATTACAAATAAACACTCAAAGTAATCTGCTACTGTACAGGAAAATGTTACGATTATATCATTACATTTCATTCACATATTTACCTACAGGAGCCATTCAAGTGTGAAAACAGCTGCTGAGCACATGACGAACACCCTGCTCAGTTTTGTCGTATTCAACCTTAGAAAAGTAAAAGGAATCATTTGGTTTGCAGAACAAGAAGAAACGTGGAAACTACTGAGTGTTCTCACTCTAACAAGAAACTGGGTTGTTGTCATGGAAACCAGGCTAATTCAAAGCTCTTTTAACAAGTTTGTGGCAACTATTATTAACCAGATTACTCCTTCAAACAAAAGGCAGTGGACACCAGGTCAGTTAAAGCAAACGGCTGCAAAGCACAAGAGAGTAAGATGTGGTCCTGAGGCAGAAGTGTAAATGTCATAATAACTACAACAGTAAGCAAAAAAACAATCTAACAACAATTAATTACAACCTAGAAGCATATATTAAGTACCGTATTGTCTCTGTGGTTGATTGCAGAACGTTATATATATATATATATATTTAAAATCTCAAAATAATGGCTTAGAAAACATCCAACACTTTCCTTTGGAAGATACTGTTGAACTGACACAAAAACCAAAAAACTGCACCACACATGGCAAGCCCTTTTAACATTGAATCAGTAGTGATAATAGCAGTTATCCATATAAAAATGTTTTCTATTTAACAATACCTGTATGTTAACTGTTTATGCTCATTGTAGATATCTGTAACTGCATTACAACTAGTCAACAACTATCACTGACTTCTAATGAAAACCAATTACAGATATCTATAATTAAATACTGACAAACTAACATATCCATGAGTTATTTTGATTTGCAGTATTTCTAGTTGAAGATATCTACAGCTCAGTTCTCAGAATGTTATTGATCATCAGTTCATTTTTTACTAGTTGTAATGTCCATTGTTGATATCTTCAGTTGTTAGTGGTATTAATATAATTGTAAATATCTAGAATTTTATTTTAAAGAGTTGTTTACTAGCGTCTAGTCGGAATCGTGACCTATGATATATCTTCTCAGATATATGAAATATATAGCTGTATATTAGTGAATAGTTGGACTTTCAAAAAAATGAATGTCCAATACCCAAAATGTCATTATAGATATCTTCAATGATACGTATCTGAAATGCTAATTAGGGCGACATCAGAAGTAGCTGATGTCCGATATATCTGAAATTCAGTTGTTGATACCCACATATGTAGATCAGTTTGGATTAGTCAACGTGTCTTTTCGATATCTTAAAGCACAAAACATCCTGACAAGTTAAAATGACATTTGAACCATTAAAACTACAACTTATGAATGTTATCAGAGGTTGCCGTTCACCACGGCCGACTAACTGTGAGCTGAGGTCAAACTCACTATCCACCTCAGCTGTGCAGAGGTGTGACACAGGGTCTGATCTGTTTTTATTCTTCACAAACTAATTTTTAATGCGACCAACTCGAAATCCCTCCAAGGAAAGAGCCCCATTTAAAAATACATACTGTCAGAATCATCTTCAAACACATTTCCACTCTCATTTTTCCAAAGGTTTCATCTTCCTCTCTTATCAACAGCACTTCAAATACTGTTTCAATATGAACACAGTGAAAGCTGAAATATAATCCTTTTTTAAAAATCGCCTTTTCAACCAAGTTTGTCCTGGTTTTATCAAAGACATCTAAATATCTTCAAGTCCACAAATCACCGAGTCAGTGCTCAGTGGGTCAGGAACAGGACCTGCCAATTTAGAAACAGGATTAATGTCTAAACCAGGATTTAGGCATTTGGTTATATTGAATAAATACCATTATCATGATAAATGTTATACACTTAGTACACTTCCTATTATCTGTCCTCTGGAGTTATGATTCCTAGAAATCACACTCAGGAGTCAGGACAGCTGTAAACTGGTCTGACATCAAAATGGTTTCTACAGGTTGGAGAGAAAACAACTGGGGGGTGATAGTGGAGCAAGAAAGAGGCCACACAGCCTCAGTTTCAGGTCTGCACAAGGTGAGTTTTCATAAGTCCATGTGGAGATTAAGGTAGATTACACATTAAGGCGTTCCAACTCACTCACTCACTCACACACACACACACACACACTTGCACAGAAACACACACACAGATTGTGTAACGCAGCCATCCACATTCCACAGTGACTCTGCTTCAGAGGAGCAGAGTATTGAATTGTCTGATTAACGGAGTGACATGCTGCATTAAAGCACCACTTTGTGTACAGCCTTCAACATTCATAGGATTTAACTGTACAGCTCATACTTCTAATTACTATCAGTACATTTCGCTGAATCACTTTGGGTTCATTTGGGGTGACAGAGCTGGTTCTTTGGTCACTCCTGAAAAATTGCCATGTTCACTTATACATGTGAAAAAATAACACTTAACCCAAGATTAATGAACCGTAGCATCACTGGCACAGTCAACAATACATTTGTAATGCTGTTGTAAACTGTAAATGTACCGGCTAACATCCAGCTGTATTCAGTCAGTGCTTTGGAAGTTGATCAGACACTTGTGTTTGCTTCCATGATAAACTGGGTGCAGCAGTCGTAGTTTTCCTTTGGATGCCTTCAACATCGCTCTGTACCTGCGCTCAGCTCGGTTTAGCGGTCTTCTACAGAAACATCTGATCCACGGCGACACGACAACACGCACACAGCCCATCACTGTCTGTATTCAAGCCGAACTGAGGTAAACTTGCATGGAGGAGTCCAGGAGGTCTGCTGTGTCAGGATGAAGTTCTGTTATATCCTGCCTCTATGTGTTTCTCCAGCCACAGTTCTGCTAACTGCATCGTTGATGCAAATGTACTCGCTCTTGAGCCAAGGCACATTTTGTGTTGCTTCTGCTCGAGACTGGCGTTGCAGTGGACAGGATGATAAATATGGACGATTCCTGGTTCTTGACTGCGTAACACTCTTAAACCAGAATTAATAACTTTAGTAAACAAGTCTACGTCTTCCAGTCCCCAGCCGAGGATAGAGGTGTCGAAACCTCCAGCTTTCAGTAAATCGCTTTTGAAAACACAGGTGATTCCAAAGCCATAATCTCTCCAGAAACCGCTTTTCTTGGTGAGCACGAATTTGTTTTCTCTCGGGACCTTTTCACCGTACACTAACTTCGGGTTGTACTGACTAAAGACCACTGGGAAATAGACTTGTCTCCCTTGCACAGCATTGTCTCTGCAGCGCTGCAGGGCATCGCTGCTAAAGATGAGATCAACGTCGCAGAAGAAGAGCAGAGTGTTGTTGTCGAGCTGTGAGGAGCCGAGCTCCAGAGCCAGCCCTCGGGAAAAGTTGCCTGTCATGGGGATCACAGAAAGGTCAGCTTTGGGATACTTCTTGCTGTAGTCCTTGATTAACTGAAGATGCTTTCTTTTGCTCTGGTTGCTCTCATTGTCCACCAGAATGATTGACAGCTTTACATTTTGTTTGGGTATCAAACACACTTTCTCGAAGTTCTCCATGAAGCGGACAAAGGTGTCGTAGCGACCAGATAATGGCACGAGGATGTTGACCTTTCTCTGGCTTTGCTCCCACATTTCCCTGGTTGATTCATAGAACTGGAAAGGTGACAAGAACTTCAGAGAGTTGGACAGGAAAGACAGGGATTGGGATTCAGAGTTGATCGCAGCCACAAGCTCAGCCACATCCAACTCTTCAGTTTCGGTAAAGAAGGGCTGGCTAAAGGACTGTTGAAGGTAAGCATGCCGCCTCACGGGCACTGTGATTTTGCGCCCCTTATGTTTCTTGTACAGAAGCAGTAAGTCTAAGATGTACTCTGCACCGTGCATTGGATCCACCCTGTAGTAACCATACTGAATCTCTTTGAAGTCAATCACACGGCCTCGAGTTTTGGAATTCTCATTAATCATTTCCATGACCTGCAGTATGATGTCTTCTAGTGCAGTCCGAAGCAAGTTTCCGAGGCTCTGCCGGGCCATCTTGTTCTCAACAGCTGAATAAATATGGCGGCTTGTCAGAAAGTCCCACTCAATCACATCATTTCTCTCGTTGGGCTGATAACGCATGTAGGAAGGCGGGGAACCCAGCTGTTGGTCCACCCACAGCACTTCTGTGTCACTGAGGTAACTCATAATCAGGCCTTCGCGGTGCAGCAGGATGGTGCGGTAACGAAGCCTCGAGATCTCACGGCTGAGCATGAAGGTGTGGAGCCGGTACTGGTAGGCGGGGTTTTTGTTGGGGTGGAGTGTGATGGCGTTGTGGATCTTTGTGCTGTGAAGTTCTTCAATGAAACCCTTCTTGTTGTGTTCGTAGTTCTCGTAGAAGAGCTGCTGCATCTGTAGGAAGAGTTGCAACACCATGATGGGAGCACTGATGACGTCCAAGTATCGGACAACAGAACAATATTAAATACTTTTACCACAAGTAACAGTGCTTTTCATTGAAATGCTTTTTTCCTTACATATTTACTGCACAACAAGCAGAGGCCAAGATTTCATTGACAAATACACTATGATGTTTGTATGGAGCATTGACTGTAAATAGAAAAATGAACGAAGCAAGAGTCACATCAACCACTGGTTTGTGGACTCGCATTTTGAAGCCAGGAGTTTAGAGATTGAACGTAGCCATGTTGGATATGAAGAGAGGAGTGAGGAGGCGGGTCTGACCCTTGAACCCGAGGTCACTGCCAGAGATTATTGGAGCCAGCATCTAGTGGCCATCAGGAGTATTGCACTTTCACATTGGCCTCATTTTTGAGACCCACTTGCTTCGTCCATTTCTATATAGAGTCTATGGTACGAAGGCAAAACACTTGAAATAAGAGCGTAAACCAGATGAGGAGTGAACAAATAAATACAGAAACGACTGCCAAAGTGCATAATTACACAGACTTTAATTAAAAAGGCATAAGCTGGTATTGAGATTTAAAGATATTTCGTATTAGCTTTCAAATAAAAGGGTAACCTGGTAATACTGGTTTTAGTTTGGATCCTATTACGGCCATTAGCTCCACTGATAATAATAATTACTGTACACACCACATTAGCTGCCAATGTGTGGACACATGGTGATACATGCAATAAATATGATTTGAGGGTGTTAGATTCATCTGCACAAAAAACCTAAAAATGAATAATAATAGTTATGACTCAAATTATTCAAGCATCCACAGTTTACAGTTTAAAATTGCTCATGTCAGCAAAAATCTGTAAAACCACTGTGACTATAGCCTCAGTCCATACCTCATACGACCACACACACTGTGTTCCTCCAAAGCGTCGCACACAGCGGC